>VYZX01032788.1:129243-154043 GCA_013401335.1 Brachypteracias leptosomus | reverse complement strand
ATTATCAGTTGCTCCCTTTTCTTTTTTTTTTTTTTTTTTTTCTCCCTAGAGATGATACTGATCATTTCAGAGCTAGGTCTTATTTGAGCACCTAGATAGCTACAGCTATCTGTTTGCTCCCAGGGCTGTTTCCAGCTTGGATAAAATATTTGCCTTCTATCATTAATATCTTGCTTAGAAACTTCCTGTTGGGGAAAAGGGTTCAAGTATTTCCTCCCTTGACACTGGTTTCAGATGTGTTACCCGCTGTTGTATCCGTGTAGGCTCAGGAAAGGTAACACATCAAAACTGAAGCAGGCGTGAAGGTTTCTGTTGTATCCCCCAAAGTTTTTGGTTGATGGCAAGTGGTTGATTTTAGGACTGTAAGTGGATGCTCGGTGGGTACTAACTGCTACAAGTACCTTGTGTCCATGCCGACACGTCTAATGGAGCCTGGTGTTCATTGGTGCTTGTTATGACTGTCGTTATACTCTTGCTAAAAAGACTGCTGATACTTTATTACCACAGAAGCTTGGCCTGTGTTACTTGACCTGTATTATTTGTCCTTCATTTTCACATTGCTTCATGTTTTCGTGCTCTCTGGCAGCAAACAAGGAAGGCAGAAAACCAGAAATCCTTACGCGAGACCCACTCTGCTGAGGCAGGGGCGAGGAACATGGAGATGAATTAATTTGACTACTTGAGTAGTTCTTTTGCCCGTTTAGAAATTTGGAGTTTAAAATGTGGTAGACCTGATGTCTGTGGGCCAAGCACAATAGAGGCAGTCTGCAGGATAAATTTTCATACTCTGCCCTATTAAAATTAAGTGACTTCTGACAGCTGGTCATCATTTGAAGGAACACTTGGCAGTATGTCTACACAACTAATCTCTATCAGTGTTTTGAAGTGAGTGAACAGGCCAAAGCACCTTTTGTTTTGTTGCCTGTTTCCACTGAGAGGTACTTCAGGAAGATGCTGCTAGGTGGCATGCTGGCTGGTGTGTGTATTTGTGGCTTTTCAACTTCTTGGTCTAATGACTCAGTAACTTGTAGGCTACCCCACAGGATGCCATCAGTAGTGCAGACAGTTTGTATATTTAGATAAATATTGAGAAGCTCTCTCCTTTGTTGCTCTTTCTCTTATCGTGGGACCATGTTGATCAACTGTTCTGTTTTTGGAAACCATGACAGCTCATCATTTGACTATACCCATCTTCTAACAGGATAGTGGGCAAGACTCACCTTGAAGCATGACAAAGATACAAAGGTAGAATTGCTGCTGGAGAGTACTGGAAGATGTATGTGACAAAGAACAGATAGCAGTTATTTGTGGAACTGCCCACGTGGATGATAAGATCATCTATAATTCCTCCTTTGGTATGTGTCTGAGACCACCTTCTCCGTTGCTTCCAGGGGACTCTGAGCCATTAAGACAGCTATGATTTAGTGGATTTACCTCATACTTATCATTTGGAAGCAGGGCTTTTAGATAAAGATCTCTATAGGGACTGCTCCCTGAATTTCTTAAAAGAGCACACCTTCCAAGCACTAGTACATGTGAAAGAGAAGGTGCCCACAAGGCACCTTGGCTCATTGGCCAATGGCTTTGGAATGGGAAAGTCTACCTCAAGGAAGATGGACAAGAAAATCTGCCTTCTTCTGGCAAAAACTGTAAGGTCATGTGGAACCTCACCCAGTGATGAGTCTTCAATTTCTAGTACCATGGACATCTGTGACTTCATCAACAAGAAGAGTTTACTGCTTCTTTTATATGAGGCTTCATGGACTTCCACAGGTGTACTGACTGGCATCACTGGCCCAGGCTGGGACACTCCTCTCCCCCACCATCTTCTGCACATGTAGATCTTGAGAGCGGGAGGCTGGTACTCCTTTTTCTCCAGATAAATGAATCTCCAGGGAGAGTAGATCCCTATGTGCACTCTGGGCAGTAGTGCCATAGGGTCACAAGAGCACAAAGGGTCCATTTATCCATCATGCTGTACCCTGATGAATCTGAGAGCTGTGTAGCCTTTGAAAGCAAAAAAGCCATGTTTGAGTAAAGGGAGGGTGTAGAAATAGGAGGAAGAAGAGATGGTGAGACATAAACATCTGCAAACATAAAGGCTTCTTTAATGTAACCCAGGAGACTCGCAAGGACAGGGGTGGGTCTGTAGTACCAGTGCCAACACAGGGAGGATGTTTTACAATGGCTTTGATGGCTGATGGCATCCTTGAAAGGCAAAAAGATCATAAACTAATACACTTTGGAAGGGACCTAAGGAGATCTCTAGTCCAACCTCCTCTTCAAAGCTGGGCCAGTTACAGAATCATAGAATCATTAAAGTTGGAAAAGACCTGTAAGACCATCAAGTCCAACTGTCAACCCAACACTACCATGACCACTAAACCATGTCCTGAAGTGCCATGTCTACATGTTTTTTCAACACCTCCAGGGATGGTGACTCCACCATTTCCCTGGGTAGCCTGTTCCAATGCTTGACCACTCAGTAAAGAAATTTTTCTTAATATCCAATCTAAACCTTCCCTGGTGCAGCTTGAGCCCATTTCCTCTTGTCCTATCGCTAGCTGCTTGGGAGAAGAGACCAACACCAACCTCTCTACAACATCCTTTCAGATAGTTGTAGAGGGCAATAAGGCCTCCCCTTAGCCTCATTTTTTTCAGGCTGAACAGCTCCAAGTCCCTCAGCCACTCCTCAGAAGACTTAGTCTCAAGACCCTTTCACCAGCTTGGTTGCCCTTCTCTGGACCTGCTCCAGCACCTCAATGTCTCTCTTACGCCGTAGCACCCAAAACAACACAGTACTCGAACTGTGGCCTCACCAGCGCCGAGTACAGGGACATGATCACTTCTCTACTCCTGCTGGACACACTATTTTTGATACAAGCCAGGATGCTGTTGGCCTTCTTGGCTACCTGGGCACACTGCTGGCTCATGTTCAGCCCATTGTCCACCATCACCCCCAGATCCTTTCCTGCCAGGCAGCTCTCCAGCTACAATTCCCCAAGCCTGTAGCGTTCTTGGGGTTATTGTGACATAAGTGCAGGACCCGGCACTTGGCCTTGTTAAACCTCATATGATTGACCTCGGCCCATCGATCCAGCCTGTCCAGATGCCTCTGCAGAGCTTTCCTATCCTCAAGCCAATAGGAAATGCATTATGAAATCAGATCAGGTCGCTTAGGTCTTAATTCAGTCTTGAAAACCTCTAAGGATGGAGACTGCACAATCTCTCTGGACACCATGTTCCTCTGTTTGACTTTCCTTCATGTGAAAAGGTTTCTTCTTTTAACAAGTCTGAACCTCTTTTGCTTCAGCTTATGACTGTTATCCAAACACGTACTGCCACGAAGTACCTGGCTTGGCCTTCTTGATAGCCTCCCTTTAGGTACTTAGGGGCTGCTGTTAGGTCACCTCCAAAACCATCTCATCTCAGCTGAACAAGACCTGTGCCCACAACCTCTTCTCAAAGGGCAAGTGCTCCATCCTGGTGGCTGTCCACTGAATTTGCTCCACTTCTTTGATTTCTTCGATGAGGGTGGGACAAAGCTGGACACAGTATTGCAGGTCCACGCAGGTCCACACAGCTCCCAATGCAGTCAGTCCCTAGCAGTGAAAGATGGCACTATCCAGAGACAGAAAGCGTCAGGAATCAAAGATTATATAGAAAGAGGTATTAATTTATAAGATCAGAGGAGGGACAAGAATGAGGATAGTGAATTTATATGCTTAAAACTCCAGATGTCTGTATATGAATGCAGTAAGTATAGGAATATGCAGAAAAGTCAAAGTTATGGTTGCATTGGCCTAACAGAAACATGGTTCTATTTATTTGTTTACAGGACTTGAACATTAGCATATACAGAAATTTTTTCAAGGACAACAAATTTAAGAGAGAAGATACTTTGTCAGTAAATAAGGCAGTGTCTTCTCTGAGGTATGGAAGATTGATCAGCTGAGAATCTGTGGAAATAACAAATGGGAAGAGAGCAAATACTGTCCTTGAGGTGAGAGTTTACTATAGACTTTGAATTAGATCTCCATAAGGTGCACCAGGCCATTCTGTGAATGACCAAGCTGAGTCATCTGAAATGCGTGACTTGATGATAATGGGGGATGGTAACTGCAACATGTGTTGGGAAGGGAATGCAGCAGGCAGGTTCCTAGGAGAGTTTTGATACAGAAGGGATGGGGAAAGCAGCCAAATGGAAGAGGTCTTCTGTGTTCATTCTCACCAGTGAAGAGGAATCACCTCTCAATGCAGAGCTTGAAGGTAGCTGAAGTAAGAGATCATAAGGTGGTAAGAGTTTGCTCTTAGGAAGGAAGGAGAGGAGCAAATAGTATTTTGAACAGCAGAACCAATGTTACCTGTTTTTTGCATTGTAGTATCAAGAATGAATATGGTTGGGTTCTCTGATGCCTAATGGGTTTTGAGCTCTAACAACAACCTTAGCTGAACAGGTATTTATCAAATCTTTTTTCTTTCCTAGTTGGGTTATTTCATGATCCTTGTAGGGATGTAATGTCTTGAAATATCTCAGAGTTGAGTTAAATTTGTCAAATGGGACTGAAATTTGTCAAGGAGTTCTCTTTTCTTCAGGAAACCTAACAAACAGCAAACTTCCACAAAGAAGGTGTCTGTAATCTCAGAGGAAACATGTCATGGGGAAAAAAGTCTAAAAAGAAGTTCAGGAGAGCTGGCAAGTCCTTAAAGAAATTGTACTATGGGTAGACGTAAAATTATCCCAATTTGGAGGATCAAGAGCTCATTAGTGCCTTCAAACAAAAGAGGAAGTGCACAGAAAGAATAGTAGAACACACTGAAATAAAATGAAGGCAGGCCACAAAATGAACTATTGCTATTCAGAAATACTGGTAGAAAAGGAAGAGGTGGTCTGTTCACAGAGAACGAAAGCTCTGGACAGTATTGCTAAATAGTAGGTTATTGCTCCTAGACTTAGGAATAACCAGTTACACAAATACCTGATAAGGAACAATTCATTAGGTACATATAACATTGTGATAGTTACAGCAAATTATTAAATTGCTACCCCTATTTTAGGATCAAGGAACTAGTAAAATAATGGCAATAATGATACAGTCTAGATTTGTTATCTTAGTACCTGTATCAGACCAATTTATGGCAGGAGGAAAGACAGTGGGCACATTAGAGGTAGGCTCTTGGTGGGGATAATTATCCTCAAGTGACTACTGGCAAGAGGGGAGTATGGAGAGATGGTGGTGGGTGGATCTCAGAGGGGAATAACGTATATTGATCTTATTTATCAAACAGTGAGCCGACCACAAGATCCATAATAGTCTATTGTCTCATTATAATACAAAACATATATTAGCTCTAACATAGATTACACCTTTACTTTTAATCCCCACCACTGCTGTGGGAGCCATGAACTTCCAGCAAAGAATCTGATGGGGATGGAGTAAATAAATTGTTTTGCAGAGAACTTGCCACCCACCACATCCCAAGGAAATGGATGCTGGGAAACCAGTAGCTAAAACTCACTTTGAACATCAGTTGCTGCTGCTATTCAGTTGTACTGTTAATCTTTTTTAACTTCAGAAAACATTCTTTAATTTTGAACTTTTCCTACACAAATTCATGATGTTATGATTCAGTGGATCCCATACTCTTGAGTGATTTTCAACCTTATTAAGCAACAGTGCAAGTTTCCCAATTGGTGCTGAGAAATTGTGACTTTCAGAAGTTGAGAATCCAAGATTTCTTCTAAATAGGCTGTTTTTAAGCAGCACCATCTTCTATGGTTTGTTTTTCTTTTTGATACTGAGAACCTAATGATGCTCAGGATATCCTTCCGCTGCCTTCAGCTGAGCTGGAGATGTCCTAGCTGGAGCTGCTTAGAGTGCCTGTGCTAGGGAAGGAGGCTGTATCACCATCACAAAAGGAGCCCATGTTCCCTAGACACGCTTGAGCAGGGAGGAAAAGGAGGTGTTCCTCCTCTTTCTCTGCAGGAAAAAGCAGGTCTGCTGAGCAGCTGGGTGCTAAGTGCAGGGGGAAGTGCACTGCTTAGGGTGAGGAGCACTGGGGTGCACAGCAGAGTCCCTGCAAGACACAGAGCTCAGCAGAAACTGTTTTTCATAGTTATTTAATGGACCAATACCTACTGCTTTACACCATGCTAGCTGATGAGTACATAAAAGCAAATACTACTTCTGAGATGTGCTGAGAAAGTACTTTTGCACCATCTGTGGGTATTTCCTAGCTTGTAAGCACAGCGACTAGGTAGTGATATGGAGTGGAGGGATATACTGAAGGTGACAACCATATTATGCATATTTTGGCACTTCCTGGAACATCTGAGACCACAGGAGCAAAACAACTCTTTCTATGTTACCTCCAATCCCCTCACATTTTTAAGAAAACTCTTGCAGACTCTCCTTAAAGCTTTCTGAACAGAATCCTGAAGACTGTAGCTCTCCCCAGCAGCTGTAGCTCTGCTAAGCTACCAAGACCTTTAATTTCAACATCCTACTCTCCAGCAAGTTGTTGAAGCTATATAGCAAAGTTGAGTACTTCAAATCCTGCCAGTTAGAGTTCAGTCCTCATTCCCACATAAATACAACCATTTTGCAAACATGATCTGATATTAATTACCCCCCTGGCACCAAAAGTCAGAATTTCCTGATGCAGCCCACTAATGTAAAATGCATTAGTGAAAATGCTGGCTCCAAGGGGTTAGGTTCTCTAAATAAACACAGCAAAGTTCTTTTTTATTCACAACTCCCAGGCTATTCTGAAGGACTGATTTCTCCAACAAGAAAAAAAACAAAACTAAAGTAATCCTTGGGTTTTTAATAGACTATAAATGTCTTTTTTCTATTCAGTTGCAGGAACTGAATGTCAAGTTGCAGATCAATGAAATCTGACTCTTTTCTTGTCTTAGAATGAAGTTTGTCCAAGCTCCTTTCTGATCATGTTCTTTGTGTTGTGTCTCTAATGGCAGATGGTTGAGGATCAACAGGACAGGATTGCACTTCTGACTTTTGGGCTAAGGTGGCAACATTAAAATTTGTGGGTTAAAAAGGAAAAATTTATAAGAGCTAGGAAAGATTATTATATAAAAGAAAAAAATCTTAATTTCTAAGGCATTGACTTAGAATTATTTTTCCTCCACTAAAAATGTGAAGGAGGAAGCCAGTTTGCAATGAATGAGAAATGTTCAGGTCTGTTAACAAAGTATGGCTATAAGGACAGTGGTTTTCATCTGAGAAATTGCCTGTGTCCTCATTGGCAATACCATCTTAGGGCATTGCCACCTTCTGCCATTTGCACCAAGACTTGGACAGGATCTGGCATTTGACCTGGGTAGAGTAGAAAAATAAGGAAGCATTTTTTTTGTTTAAAAAAACCCCCCAAGATAAATCCCCTGAGCCATTCTCAGCACTGTCCCAGGCAGTTTTGTCCTGGGACACAGGACAGGCGCAGAATGGCAATAATAAAGCCAGCAGCAGCAGGAGCTAACCCAGACATTTTTCCCCAAAGCTACATATTACTGAGCTGCTGCTGCACCCTGAGTGCCAGCAGCAAACAGCTGGGGCTGTAACCTTGTGGTTTGTGCCCTCAGCATACACAGGGCAAGAGCTGCCTGTGCAGGGCCTGACATGGTGGAGTAGCTTGGGTAAGATCCAAGTGTGGGACAGGACTGGAGAGCATCAGGGAGGGGTCAGCTCCAATTCCAGATGTTCTCCTCTCTCTTGCTGGCCACACCACTACTACAAGGCAGCCTTAAAATGCCACAGAAGTCATAGACTAACAAGTTATAAAGCAACTTGAACTTCCGTCTCACTGACAGCTCACCATTCTATTTGTGCCCAGGGTTTCAGAAGTCTTTGGAAATGAGACCCAAAGTATCCATCCTTGTTCTGCCTTCTCTATTATTTGCATTTCCATACCTTTGCCTCCTTAGGAATCAGGGAAAGGGAGTGTTTTAAAGCTCTAGTCTAACCCTTTTATACAATATAACGAGGCTGAGACAGAAGTGAGGATTTCAACCCATAAATGGCAAGTGACATATAACTAGATTGCCAAAATAATGTGTACTCAGTCCTCTTCCCGTTTCAGAGCAGCTAAAAATATACGCACTGGTATGATAAGGTCAGGTACCAATACAAGCATCTCATCCCTACCTGATTTGAAACATAAATGTTTCTTTAATATTACTCCACTACAAATAAACAAATTTGTATCTGAAATGCTGTCCAGCGTGTATAATGAAATCTATTCAGCTAATGGTCCTGTCACATTTATAAGAAGGGCTGAAACCTGCAATAGATTGAAAGAAAATTCAATTACAATTTCAACAGAATACTTCTTCAGAACAAATTTGGTTTAAATCATCTAATGAGACACACTTGATCTCTGGAACACTACAACATTATTTAGAGCAGTTTTCAAATGGTAATTCTGAGGGTAAACACATCTTTTTATTTCAACTGTTTATGTATGCCATTTTTGGTACAAATTTAAATTTCTTGATTCCAGCTAAAATGAAACTCTTTCTATCTTGATATTCTAACCTTGCATATTCTATTCTTTAGTTGAATCACATCCTACAAAATGTTTTACTTTTGTCTTTCATACTTGTGGAGGGATGGGAGAAATGGCAGCTTCAGTCTACTCCAGAATTTTTTCTTAATCTGAAAAATAAAGTTTGCTGTACAAGTTTTCTATCAGGGTCAAGATGTAGAGAAGGGGATAGAGGATTCTAAAATTTTGAAACTGAATACCTCTTTTCTACTCAGAGTTTTCAGAATTTGTTCTTTGTCACACGTCTGAAAGGTTAAAAATAACTGTACCTCCTGAGACTTCTCCCTGGGCTGTGTTCTTCCCTGGGATTCTGTAAGCTTTTTCCACCCAAACTGGGTCAGCCTCTATGCCTAACTTTAAAATCTCTGGGATCCAACACTTTATAAAAATCAGTGAGAACTTTCTCATTATATAATCCCAGCAGTCACATACGATATAGTCTGGCCTTCTGCTGAAGCCTGATTTTATATATCGAAGTGATGATTATTAGTTTTAGAGAAGGCTGAGGAAGTACATTTTCTTTTGTTTGCCCTGATTATGTTTGTGATCTCTTTTACTCTTTGAAAATGTAATTACAGGAAATGGTAATGAAGATCACAAATATCTTTACAAATACTGTTTCTCTAGATACTTTGATACAAGAGTTGATCTTGCAGGTAGCCCATGAGTCTGGGAAGAACTCAAGCAATATTGAATACTATAGGGGACCATAACTATCAGATCAATGAATAAACCAAAATTATTTAGGTATTTGTGTAAAATACCTCATTGTTTTTCCAGTCTCTGCTTAGAGAGACTCTTCTTTATTCTGCTGCCTACCAAATATTTGACCACTGCTTGACTGCTCACATGCCAAACCAGTGTCCATTATACTCACCTTTTTCTGTGCTTTGACTTTTCTGGTGAGCTCTTTCTGGGCTTACACTGTGTATTGGAATAAGAATTTTTTGGATCTGTGTTTATGCAGCACCTAGCACAGTGTCATCCCAATGCATGGCAGGGACTAGAAGATATTCCTGCAAAGCAAATTAAGAGTGTCTTTGGGATTTGGAAATGACATGAAGAGTTATTAAGATTCGGCTCCAAAAAGTAAATCACTAAGTCAAATTGTTAATGACAGCTGTGACAGGCTGCTCGGTAGCAATGCATGGTTTGGAATATTATTGTAAACAATTTGACAAATAATTTAGATAATGAACAAAGTAATAAAAAAAATCAATGTCTGTTCCCAGATAATTTGTGAAAAGGAAAAAGGAGTATATTTATCAAATGTATTATTTCTGCAAATAGTTCATCTCCTGATTTCAGAGGGGAAATAGGTGGGAAGAGAAAATGAGCTCAACAAAACAAACATCGGTTTATATGTCAATATCATTGTAAATGGCAATGACAGAAGGGAAATACAGGTGATACAATATGGGAACAAAATAATTTCTAAACTGAATATATTGCTGTCACTCTGCTGAACCTCACCAGCCCTGTAACAGTGACAAATCCGAAGGGTCACACACTGCTCCCTAGTGCACTCTGCCACTGGAGATGGAGCCAGAGGAGAGCCCTGGCTGTGCCACTCCAGTAGCACTTCCCAGCTCTCCCACCCTTGCAGTCGCCATCCAGCACCATGTATTTCCTTCTGCTCTCTGTTTGTCTGCGGCAAATGGCAGTTTGGGAAACAAACAGGCATGTTTCTGAATTCCAAGGGAACAGCAGCCTGGCTCACAGCAGATTTCCTTATGACTTTTTAAGGACAACATTAATATCATTTATAGTCATCTTAATCATTCCCTTTGATAGAAACAACCACAGAAGAGGGAAGCTTCTTCCAAGAGATTGACTCTGCCTGCTTGTAGCTTCCCTCTTAATTAGGAAGCCAGAGGCATGTGTCTGAAACCTACCTAGGATGGAGCTGGGCAGGTTTAGAAGCCCCAGGACATATATAATTTCAAAACTCAGCTACTCCAGGCCCTAGCCAGGGTGCAGACATGTCTGCATGACCTACTGTCACATCCTTTCCTCAGTGGAATTGAGTTTCACAGCAGCTCCCCTCTGCACCTCTCAAGGTTTTCATTTCAGTCTGGTGAGTCATGTTTCTCCTGTCATTGGGGTTTGCGGGTGGAAGGGAACAGCTGCTCCAGAGAGGTACAATAAATTATTTTGTTTCCGATTGGAGTTGTCATAATTTTTTATGGGTTATTTTTAGCCTGATCAGATGTAGGAGAGGAAACAGGCAATGCCATAACTAACAGAATGGAAAACAAAGCCAGGGAAGTATGGAAAACCCACCCATGCTCAGCCCCCCTTGCCTGCAAAAGCACCGGCTTATGACCTGGGGAACCAAAGCAGCCAAGTGTGTGTGTGTTATATGGGTGGGTAGTGGGGTCCTGCCAGTGCCCATTTGCTCTCTTCTCAGTGTAGAAGCTCCTCCTTGCTCTTGTGGGGAAAAAGAGCATGAATTTTGACGTTTGCATTTTCAGCTCCCATCTCCTCCCCTGAGGAGGGTGGTTGGCATTGCTCTCATGGTGATGACAACCACCGAGCACAGTGTGCCAGCAGCAGCCTGGAGAAATCCCACTGCACAATCCACTCCTGAAGAGCAAAGTGGGGCAGTGGTCTTCTGCTGACAGAATAACACATAGGGAAGTAGATCCTTCAAGCTGTTCATGGGTCCTGGTGACCTAGTAGGGTGAAATGAGGCCCTGCTCAGGGCTGGCAGCTGCTTCCTGGGCTGTCCTCACACCCTGTCTGTTCATCTGTGGGATTCAGCACTGCTTGCCACTCCCCTGGATGGCTGAGGTGTAATCTCAGAGCTGGCCTCTTGAAATCTATGTCCATCCCTCAGACCTCTGTGTTTTATTCCCCAAACCTGAATCTCATTAGATTCCAGTGGGGGAGACTCTGGAAAAAAGGATTTTCTCTGCCAAATACCAGAACCCTAAATAAGAATAAGACTGCAATTGGAGAATAGGCCAAGAATCACAAGCTGCTCAGGAGATGTCTTCTTTCCCATTAAAGACCTAAAACCAGGCAACATATATCTGGGAGCTGTATCTTCCTTCTTTCCACAGTATTATCTTCCATTGGTAACGATACTCTTTTAGGGATGTGTTTGCATTTTGTGAATATCCTGCTATGCAGAGAGATGGGTAAATGTGCTCTCCCATGAAAGAGCCTGTTCACAACAAGGGGAAAATGACATCTAGAGAAGGTTTGTGGAACTGCCTCAGCTCTACATTTGCTCACACCTCAGCAAATATTTTTTTTTCTAGGATCTTGGCTGGAGTGGGCAGGTCAGGGGTGGAGTGTCATTTGCACAGCTTAGTAATTAATAACCATGATAATTCAACTCATTTTGGGGTGTCAGGTATTCTTCTGTCATTATGCTCATGCAAAGTGAAGACACCATGTGGCAGGGAGTTGAATAACAATGTTTGGCAGCAGACAGTAGGCACTGAATGTGATGGAATGAAGGTTTATGCAACGAATGTAGTGGTATTTAAATCTCAGATGTCTATAGAAAACGTCAACTTGAAGAACTTTCTGTCCTCATTACTTTAGAGAGTGATCACTCAAACTGAACACAGAGCATTGAGGACTCTAAAGTTCACTTAAAGCCTATGCAAAGTTGCAGCCTCAAATTCACATTTAAGCATCAAAGAAAAGGTGACTGACTTTCAGAAAGTAATTGTAAGTTCTAGCTGTAAAGGTAGTAATGAAATGCCCATGGAGGGGAACTGTGCACCATATTCTCTTTCATTGGTTTCAGACATACTCCTTGGCTTGGAGAAAAACAAAAGCAAAGACTTGGGAAAACCACTACAGAAGGGATTGATTTCAGTTCGTTGAGGTTACACAAGTCCTGCCCTGACTGCTCTTGTTCTCCAGGAGGCTAAGTGGTTATCTTAAATGTGAAGGAGTCTCTCCAGGTTCAGCAGCCAGTCAGCCAATAGAGAGGATCCAGTGAGGATCTTAAAACACAAACAAAGGAAAACCAAAGAAACCCAGTCCTGGTCTACCCAGAAATAAGATTTTTCTTTTACCCACCTGACCTGGTTTGCAGAAACACTATTTGCAGTACTAGCATTTTTTCTTCAGAGAAGAATGAATTTCTTTCTACAGATTCTAGCTCTTCATCTGCACTTTGCGTCCCCTTGCCCAATCTGAGTTTACTTTTCCTGAGGACTGATAAGCACAAAGACCAAATAGCACAGTGCAGGTGAAATCTGGAAAGCCTCATCCTCCTAATGGGTGAAGTATTATGTCTCACTGTACCTGATGACAAACTTGATATTTCAATAGATTTATATGTTAAGTGCCAATTTAAAAGGTGGCACAGAGATTCAAGCACCTATAGCCTACTGGAAATTGGTGAATGCCTATGTCTCTTTAGGCTAAATCTCAGGCTCCTAGCCAGAAAAGTCTGGCCTTTCCATACAATTTTCATGCTTGTAATTCTTTGGGCATTTTTAAGATGGTTTCTTAAGTGTTTGTTTTGCCAGCAGCTGATGTGGAAGCCCGGCCTAAAGCTGTTTAAATCCACAGCAGTCCTTCAGCTGAGCTTCACAGCTTCCAGAAGATCCATAATGTCTGATGCCTGGCTGGTACAGTGGTTTGATACAGTCTGTCACACAGTTTGACTTTCCCCTCTGTGTCTGAGTGCCTGCACCACTCCTCAGGCTGATTCCCTGGGTGTGAGTGACCCACAGCGCCCATACTTTGTGGGCTTCCTGTAGCACATCCTGGCATCGACTCTGCAGGAGGATTTACAGCTAAACTTCTTAGTTCCCTTTGTACTGATGTTAACTCCCTGCAGCATGGGCTGGCCCTTCCCAGAGCACCACTTCCTCCACATTCCAGTTGCTTTGGCTTTCTCTTTGGGTACACTGTGTAAGTGAACTTGATGAAGGTTCTGAAAACCAAACATTTTTTACAATGACAGGTACAGAGCATACACAGAACGAAACAAAACTCTGTTCTTTGTGGGAAGACTTTTGCCACCTTGCCTGGACCTGCCATTAAATCAGACCCTCTCTGTCTCTAGGGCTTGTAAACCTTGAGTGATCAAAAATCGTGAGCTTGATTCTCTCAGGAGAATCAAAGTGAAAAGACTGCCCTTCTAGTCATTAGATTCTTAAAAAAAAAAATTTAAAAATCTGTGCCTTTATTTTTTTTAACTCTTCTTGCCTTCCTTTGCACTGTTTGTGCATCAGCTTTATTTGATAAAACAATATTTAACACATCCATAAATTAATACCTTGCCTTTCCTGCTCAAGAAGAGATGCTGTACATGCCAAAGATGAGGGAAATCCATGCCACGCAGCAGTCTGCACACTCCTCTCTACCATAGCCTCATCCCTCCCCTATATTAGCTCATGTATAAGGGCTCTAAAATGAAGATGGAGGTATATTCTTTATGTACCCAGTGTGAAATTATTTTTCAATACATATTTATGTGAATTGCAAACATCTTTAAATTTAAAGTTGTCATTACAGTGTCAACCATGTTTCTAACTGCTGGAAAACCCCTAACCTAAGCAGAGCTTTTTATAACTCAGCACATTAATTATATTTAGAATCCTTAATTATCTCTGTTCCATAGTTAACTCTAATAAATTCCAAACATTTAAAAATAATTTTAAATAATGCTGCTTTCTTTGCATATTTTCAATCAACTGCTCAAATATCTAAATTACCAGGTGATTATATGACTTTTGGTTTACTGTAAAAGCTGGTAATTAGTTGTCCAATGCAACACTTTCTCTTTTTGTCTCTGTTGTCCCTCTTCCTCACTTCCCTGGGACCTGCTCATAGGTGCTGGGGTGAGGTTCTCTCTTTCCTTTGCCCCCCTCTCCCTGCTCTGGCTGCCCAGGCATCCCTCCTTGTCTCCAAGCCCAGGTGGACATCTCAGCCCTGGTGAATGGCTGAGGTGATGGCTGCTGCTGCAATGGCCATGGCTACTGCAGCTGTGGGGGCACCACCTCCGCCATCCCTCTGCACCTTGTTATTCTGGGTGGCTCCACTAATTGCAAGGTAAGTACTCATAATTTTAACTACTACAATTAAGAATTAAATTTGAAAACTACAACTGGTAATAGCTACAAGCTGCTTGGTAACAGTAGGCTCTGGATCTCAATGTGTGAGCTACTTCAACCAGGTGTCTTCCTCTTGGGAACAGTTGACTATGTTAAATCCTTGCATACTCCAAGCAGCAATCCAGGAAGTTCCTAGAATGCATTGACCACAATTTCTTTCTCCAAATGGTAGAGGAACCAATAAGAAAAAGTGCTATGCTGAACCTCGTTCTCACCAACACGGAGAGGCTGGTAGCTAACATAAAGCACAAGGGCAGTCTTGGCTGTAGTGACCACAAAATGATGGAATTCAAGATCCTTAGGGCAACAAGGAGGGAGTGCAGCAAGCTCGTTGCTCTGGACTTTGGGAGAGCAGACTTTGACCTCTTCAGCAATCTGCTTGGTAAGAGTACCATGGAATAAAGCCCTGGAGAGGAGAGTGGCCCATGAAAGCTGGTCAGTATTCAAGGACCACCTCCTCCAAGCAGCAATCCAAGAGGTTGTTGGTGACATGGACAGTGGGATTGAGTGCACCCTCATCAAGTTCGTGGATGACACCAAGCTGAGTGGTGTAGTAGACACTCCTGGAGGGAAGGGATGCCATCCAGAGGGACCTGGACAGGCTTGAAAGGTGGGCCTATGTGAATCTCATGAGGTTCAACAAGGCCATGTGCAAGGTCCTGCACCAGGGTCAGGGCAATCCCAAGCAAAATACAGGCTGGGTAGAGTATGGATTGAGAGCAGTCGCAAAGAGGAAGACTTGGGGGTGATAGTGGATGAGAAGCTTAACATGAGCCAGCAAATGTGCAGGTGCAGCCCCGAAAGTCAACCATGTCCTGGGCTGCATCAAAAGAAGTGTGGCCAGCAGGTCGAGGGAGGTGATTATCCCCCTCTACTCCACTCTGGTGAAACCTCACCTGGAGTACTGTGTCCAGCTCTAGAGCCCCCAACATAAGAAAGACATGGACCTGTTGGAGCAGATTCACAGGAGGGCCATAAAGATGATTAGAGGGCTGGAACACCTTTCCTACATTGACAGGTTGAGAGAGTAGGGGTTGTTCAGCCTGGAGAAGAGAAGGCTATTTGCCCAATATACATATTCAGCTGTGTTTCCTGATGGAACAGAGATGAGGAGTCACAAGTTGTGTAAGCTCTGCTACATCCATCCCATAATGTGGCCTTGGGCAGGTCACTTCTCCTTGCTGGACAGATGATTCATTGATTGCTCACCTTTTTAAAGCACTTTGACAATTTTGAATGAAAAAGCAGTGCTTTTATTTGGAGATTGCTCTATGCTGCCTCTGCAGCAAAAAAAAAGATAATAATAAAACAAGGACTGAGTTTGCCCTTGGGGTAGTCAAAAAGAAGATGAACATTTGAAGATAGCTGAAGAAATATTTTCTGGCAGATCATCTCATGTGAAAGAAGGAAAATGGAAGCAAAGGGGAAATATGCCTAACAGGAACAGAAAAGAGATTTGTGTCTTGGGGCTTCTTTTTCTGTGCCAAGACTTCTGTGATGCAGGTCTCCACCCTCTTACCATCCTTTAAATTGCTCTGTACTGGGGATTTCTTACTGTTATTGGAGTGAAGACTCTCCCAAGGATATGTCTGAGCAAACTCTCTCAAAAACTGACAGGCCAGAAAGCCTCTATGGCTCCTGTGAGTGGTGAGCCTGGAGCAACTCTGAAGAGAGCCAAGTGCCAGAGAATGGAGGAAATTGAGCCACACATGCAAGTAGATGAGGAGAAAACAAAGCCTCTCAAATATTGTCTCAGCATCTGTCTCCTGTGGCATCAAAGAGGCAACAAACAGCTAGGAAAAATCATGACAGGCTGGAAAATTCAGGATAGATGCTTTAATGGAAGACAATTAGAAAAGCTGGTGGTCAAAGAGAAAACATCAATCCTGACATCATTATAATCCAAAGGTATTTTTGTACTAAAAGGACTGAGAATAAAAGTAAAGGACAAAGTACCTACTCTAGAAAGAAAAGTTACTTAATCTCTGTCAGCATAAAGGAAATGTACTATGTGTCAAGAACTTCTTAGGTTTCCTCTTCACTGACTATGAGAAAAACAGTAGCACCAGTTTACAGATGGGTAAACTAATTGTCAAGGGAATCAAGGTTCTTCCTGCTATATCACACAATATATCTGACACATACCTAGGCCTGGATCAGGTCAGGTCACACATTAGGTCATTCACCTGATGTTAACTGTCACATGTCAATTACTAAGAAAATACTTTGATATAAAGAAGGACTGTTACAATTCACCCAGCAGAAGATTACAAGGCACCCATGCCATCCTTCTCTAGCAAGTCCATGGCACCATTAGTCTATCCAGGCAAGAAGTTTCCAAAGGCCGGCACATAAAATCTCCATTCACAGCCTGAAAAAGAGATTTTAAAAATTCTGGTTGTATCCCAAAGTTATCTTGTTATGTAGTCACCCTCATGAACAAAACTGTGAGTACAGGATTTGTTTTTGCTTTCTACATTTTGTGGCTACTAACGTGTGCATAAAGTGAGTGATGATGTGAATATTACTTTCTGTATCTTTCATTGTTTTACTTGTGTTTTTAATTCATTCTGCACTGTGTTAGTAGCAAGATACAAGGCAGTAGAGACTTAGACCAACTGACTACCTGTTCATGTAAGTGCATCTCTGTTTTTTCTGCCTCTGATTCCTACAAAGTGCTCTTTCCTATGGGATTATATTTTAAATTGTGTTATAAAGCTGATGCACATTTCCCCTATCTCAAAGTTATTTGCACTGGATTGCAGCTATAGAGAAGCATCTATCAAAGAATAGATGTGCAACTAAACAGCTCAGATGAGATACAGACCACTACAAAATATATTATTAAGTAAAATGGCATTTGATTTGTAGCTGTGAGACCAACCCCTTTTGACATTCAAGGGAGCACAGCTATGGGCTACCTTGAAAATCTCCACACATCAATAGTTTTTCTGTTGCTAGGAGGAAGGGTTTTGAAGTAGGAGGAGAAGCAGAGACCCTCTAGTCAACAGAGGATCCTCATGTAAGGGTCAAGAGGGAGCAGAACTCAGAGAGAGAAAAAAATTCAGCTGACCATACTGTGCTATTCTCTATTCACTTTAATGCCTACACTTAATGATATGTTTTAAAGCTAAACTTCAGGAATGTCAGGAGTTTTTTTTCTCATGGTGACATCCCATGCAGGAGGAATCTCCTGAGGTCTCAGAGTTTAAAACAGAAAGATAAAAAAAATACTTGCCTTGGAGAAATTTCCTCTGGATTTGAGCTTGTTGGTGTGTTGTTTACTCAAATGATTTATGGACTGGAGATTAGTGAAGTCATAGCAACACAGAAATTGCCAAGTGAAAATAAAACCACCTCTGTGTACTCTTATTGAACATAATCAAGGAAGCAGCTGACAAACAGGAATTTTTTCCCCTGTTATGCAGAGACTTTGTATGAGACAAAACCGATTCTTGCCTTTCAAAACTCTTTGAGCAGTATCTAGCATTGCAATAACTGGTGCAAATAATTTGACTTCACCAAATAATGGGGTATTTTGTATCCTGTCATACCTTCTATATAACCCACAAAGACTTTTTTCTTCTGGAGAAATGAACATGTCCTTCTAGGAGGTGAGAGCTGAGAAAAGACTCATTCCCAGCACTGCCACAAACCTGCTGTCAAGTCACACAGAGAGAGACTTGTGTTTTTGTGAAGTCTGAACTGAGCTCATCCCCCCACACCCCCAAAGACCACAAAGAGAGCTGTGCACATCTGCAGAAGGACAGCATCTTTTAGAGTGAGATGAATGACATCTGGATGACTGCAGAGGGAGCCCATAGGAATCAGAGACAGGTTCAGGTCCTCCTCCTCTGAAGCCTCTCCTTAATTTTCTGACCACAAAAATGGCATGATTAGTGTGACTGACTGTGTTGTTATGCCAGTGTAACACATCAAAATGGCAGTGCCACTTCCTACTGAGGAAAAACAGGGTAGAATAAACTTTACCTGATGAAACATTTATGGGTTCAACCACTGCATAACACTTCTTTGCCAGGCCATGTAGAAGAGAACTCTCTCTTATTTCACTCTTTGCACAGCAGTGTACACAATAGGATGGTGTTTCTGGTGGCTGGAAGTTGCTGCTGCAATACAGGTAATAGCTCACTCTGGAAAGACCAAGCTTGAAATTTGACCTTGGGAGTGGTGTGAGAAGGAGGTGGCACCTTGATGGCTTCTTTTGACATATTCATGAGTGACCCTGTGAGAGCACAGCAAGGCTTTGGGATCACTTAGATTATGGTAAAATTATTTATTCACTTGTATGAAAACAGAAAGCTTCCCTTTATGCAAATCCTATTCAGTCAAGGTAGTTAAGTAGAGAGGAATGAAGAGTGTCTGTGGGCCCAGAAACCAGAGGAAGAATAGATAACTGTATCTATGAAAGCTGCCAAACTCTAGCCTAATGCAAGGTCAGGGTAGATGTATGTCAAGACCAGCACAAAGAGCAATTTGTTGAAGTGGCAATTTAGGGGCAGAAAGATCAGTCCAAGAACTAAATTGAAAATGTACATGAATATCTTGCTGGTCTTTCTACACGTAGCTGTGCAAAAGCACGTTACCTGAAAAGAGGAGAGGAAGGACAATATTTTTTGACAAGTTCAAGGTCTACAAAGACTTCTTTGAGTCAGGCAAATGCTGTGGTTCTTTGGGGGATGGTCACAGCTTTAAAGTCAAGGATTCAGTCAAGAAGTTGCCTGCAGGCTGTCAAAGACAAAACCAAAGTCCATGTGGGGTGTGGATAGCAGGTAACCAAGAAGGTGGTCATCTAGCAGAGACTAGTAGGTAGGAAGCAGAGGTGAGTGCCTAAACCGAGCTGCATGAAGATTGGCCACCTTGGATATCTTAAAATCAACAACAAAGAAAGCAATCAGAAGAGCTTTCCTCTGCTATGTAAATCTCCATGTGAGGTAGCAGGTTCTTTGATCTGAGGCGCTTGTGATAGTGGATTATTCAAGCTCTAATCCTTCGGTGTTGTCTGGGAGACAGATGTCTCCTCCGTTAGGTAAGACACTCTTGACCTCATTGGGCTATTTGCTGCAGAAGTTGATGTGTATAAGAAGTGTTAATATCACTGTCCCAGACAGGTTAGTGGGAGTTTTATCCTATCACGTAGCATTTCCCCATCTCACACTGTTTTGATCTAACTGCCTCTCTGTAGATGGAGCTCTGCCAGGACGCCTCAGAGAAGTGACATTACCTTAATTCAGTTCTTGCTGTAACAAGAAGGAATAACATCTTTTTTACTCAACACTGACACAGTGGAATACAGCCAAACCCCTGGAAAGTGTCCAAATCGGCACATTTCTCCTGCCCATTAAAAACTAATACAGTGCTACCAAAACAGAAAGCATTATTGGCAAAAACATATTTTTCCCACAATTTAAGATCCCAATTTACATGTAAAATAAACGTTGAATACAGATTTAATTTGCTTTTTACATCTTCTGATGGTGTATAATAGAAATAACACCTCTTTTAAAGTAAACTAGAAAAAGGCAGACTTCCATGCACTGAATAAAGATCTCAGCTCACAATTTTGTCTTCCTCGACACACAGCGCTAGTTTAGTTCCTAATTTCCTCTCGAGTGACTTAATGGCACTGTATTGCTTAATTATAGCAGTTGCAAACTCCATCCTCTAAGAAATATCACTGGGATCCAAACATCTGCAAGATTTTGAAGGAGGAAGATACCACATAAAATATCCATTTTTGGTTCTTTTTTTTGGTGTTTATTAGTCCATCACACATAGCAGAACAGATGGAACAAGACAGCATTTAAATAAGAACCAATGGTGATGAAATATAAGAAATTAAGTTACACAAACTCTCTCTCCTTCAAAGACTCAGGCTATAGTAAGGGGCACCTGCACATGACATGAGTTTTTAAAAAGCAAAATACAGGTGGATCACAGACCTTAAAGGTGGCATATATCTACTGGCTCATCCCAGCCTATCCCTCCCCTAACCAGTGAGCATTATTATCAGCTGCTTATTTACTAATGTTGTGTCATGCCTTCTTTTAAATGTCCCAAGGAGAATTCCCTTCAGCAGAAAAATGGTTTTGACGAGAGCAGGACAGAGATTGCTATAAAGGAAGTAGCAGCTCTCTGTTCAGAGTTTCTATGATATTTGAAACCTTAAAGCTTGATGAGTAGGAAGAAAGTTCAAAATGCTTTGATGTAGTTGCTATAGAAACTATTTCTTGGGCATCTGTACACCCCATGCACTTGTCTCACTTGGTCCCTGGCTATCTGAAAGAGGGCACATGAAGCTGTGAATGCAGAAGGTGGGGAAACACGTCAGAGGTACTGTGAGACAATATTGTTCCATATTGCCTTCTCTGGAAAAGGTGTTTAAACATAGCCAGTTGGGGAGTGCTGATCTAATATTAATGGAAGAGATGAAAAGAAGCATCAAGACCTAGAGAACTAAATTTTTCCTGATGGAGTTCCAGTAAAAAAAGAAGCTCCAAAGGAATTCATCTTATCAAAGTGCCTGAAATATTTGCTCTATGTGCCCCGTCTGCCCAGTTGTTTTCTAAAGGCATCTGATTTTTCTCAAACTTCCTCATGAAAAAATGTTAAGTACTGATCCTGCACCTGGGATGAAGAAATCCCAAGCACAAATACAGGCTGGGTGATGGGACTGTGAGGACAAATTGAGGTGTTGGGGTTGCTCACCTTGAAGAAGAGAAGGCTCTGGGAAGACCTTATTGAGGCCTTCCACTACTTAAAGGGGGACTATAGGAAAGATAGGGAGGGACTCTTTATCAGGGATTGTAGTTATAGGACAAGGGGTAATGGTTTCAAACTGAAAGAGGGCAGATATAGATTAGATGTAAGGAAGAAATTATTTACTGTGTGAGTGCTGAGGCACTGGAACAGGTTGCCCAGAGAAGTTGTGGGTATCTCCTCTGTAGAAGTGTTCAAGGCCAGGTTGGATGGAGCTTTGAGCAACCTGATCTAGTGGAAAGTGTCCCTGCTCATGGCATGGGGATTGGAACTAGATGATCCTTAAGGTCCTTTCCAACCCAAGCCATTCTATGACTCTATGATATGATTCTATAATCTTAAAGAGTTTCCCCTGTACTTTCTGAAAGTGATCAGATGGACAAAAGTTAAGAATTCTCCTGTTTCCTTGGGTTTGATCTCACTTTTGGAATAGCATGATGAGAAATTTATGGAAGAACAATAGAAAGGATATTGGCAACAGAGAGAAAACAACCCAAGGCTTTTCCAGAACTTTGTCTCTCCTCTCTGTGTGTTTTGCCAAGTTATTAAAATGTTAAAACTGAGCAGGTAGTGCTTCCCTTCCTCATCATCCTCCCCAAGCACAGTGTTGAAGTGGGTCTGTTTTGAAAGGTGGCTTTGTTTTTCTAAGCAGTGGGTATGGAATTGCAGAGAGGTCAATGAGGGGTCAGACAATGCCAGTCAACTGGGAGGTCAGGCAATTTCTTTTCACTTCCCAGAAAGAAAATATTTACATCTCAGAAATCACATTTCTTACGGGAAGGGAATGGAATCAGAATTGGGAATAAGGATAAGAATTTATGCATGCAGCTTCTATTAATTATTAGCTTGGATTGTGGGTATTAAAATTTGCCTAGACTTTTTAAAAAGTGCATCCTGCAGTCAATAGAAGCAGTGTGGTTCTTCCCCTTCAAAATATAAAAATGAAGTAAATAAATACGCAGGTTCCCATAAATAGCCAATGACATCTAACCCCAGTTGGTCTTCTGCTTTGCCAAAAGTGTTAGCTAGAAGGAGCCTGTTGCTGCTGCTACCTCTGCTGTTGGTCTTTCTGTCTCCACTCCTCTCCAAGGGCTTCCTTTGGAACAGAAAACTGTTAGCATAAGACATATTGAATAACTGTCTTCTGTAAAACAGTTTCAATTCCCTTTCACTTCTTAATAAAACCCACTATGGTGAGGAACTTACATACTGCCCTTTGCATTTTTTAATGAAGACACCTAAATGTTCTCAACTTTCTTCAGAACTGTGCTCCTTCTGGAAAGAATTTAAGATTAATCTGCCTCCACAAGAAAATATTCTTATCTATCAATTATTAATGAACTCTTTAACAGAATTTCCCTAGTTCCCTGTTACATGTGTCCTTTGGACATCTTGGCTGTTTTTCCTGGTGGCTTTGAAAAGACAAGGGGAAAACTGTTTTATAGACTTCCAATTGAATATTGAGAACAATTAAAAGAGGTAAGAGATTTTTGGTTGAATCTACTCTATTCACTGAATTGTTCACTATTTCAGTTTGACCAAAGCCATTCCACAGTGAAGCTGAGATTCAATGAATGAATTGAACAGAGCAAGACTAGAAGAAAAAAGACAAGTTTTACACAGGTGTTTCCAAAGGGAAGCACACTGGCCTTCAAATCCCCTCTCCTCCTCCAGGGAAGAAGAACAAGCCTTGTGCTTTCAGGAACAGCAACTTTTATAAGCAGCTGAATCGGAGAGGGAAACAAGTAGTTCCACAGGTAGCACAGCAAGCAAAGCCTGTCTTCTGACTGCTGTGCAGCTACATCTGCTTACTGCCTTGCCTTGCTGCCCGCTGGCCAGGAGGCAGACCTGGGGGGAGCCTGGACTGAGGTGCCTGGGCAGGAGGCTGAAGACAGGCAGCAGAGCTAGCACAGGCAGTCTGTTTCTCCTCCCCTCCAGTGCTGAGGCACTAATCAAGAATTTTCTCCTCTATCCAGCTGTTCATTTTTATGAAACTTGTAGGAACTTAATATCTTTGAGACTTCTATTGCTCTTTTCAAATTTGTCTCAAAGTCACTAATGGGTTGGAGAATTATTAGGGGAGGACTGACTGACAGACAGCCTCATTGCGGAAAACTCATTTCCTCCTGAAATTGGCCTGAAAGCAGTGAACTGGTGGGGAACTTCATGCCACCTTCTTTGATACAGACTTCTTTTGCATGTCATTTGGATCCCTGCCCTATTTAATATACACCTTTTGAGCACGGACATTTATTACACAGCTAGATTAGCTGTACATAAATCTGCTGCCTATTCAGCTTGTCATGCAGCTTCTGGGAAAACATTATCACTGATAAAAAGTACATTTTTAAAAAGACCTGTAAGTTGAAGTTCTACTAACTTTCAGCAGAGTTCTTTCATGAATTCTTAAAGTGAATATGGCATCCTCTGTTTCTTCCACTGGAGAGTTGTTCCTAATAATAATAATTATTATTATCATAACTTACCATCATTATCACAGTAGTGATATTAAAACTATTAAATGCTATTAAAACAAGGGAAGAGTGTGCTATTTGCCTCTAGGCTTTTGGCAAAAGTGTTCTGACTAACTTTTATGTGCCTCTCCTAAAAGTGATGTAAGTGGCATATCAGAAAGCACCCTGAAAAAAGGGGTTGCATAAAGTATAGGCATAATGAAATAATAAATATAAATTTTTTAATATAAATTTCTGGTCATTCCACTTGATTAATAAGGACAAGAATAAATATCTTCCTCATTTTTGCTGGAGATCACCTTGGCTGACTAAAGGAGAATTCAGAACAATCAAATTTATCAGCCTTTAATTAAATGCTGAATAACAGAAATCGAGGTCCTGCACCTGGGTCAGGGCAATCCCAAGCACATATACAGGCTGGTCAGAGTATAGATTGAGAGCACTCCTGAGGAGAAAGGCTTGGGGGTGCTGGTTGATGAGAAGCTCAACATGAACTAAGAATGTGCACTCACAGCCCAGAAAGCCAACCGTATCCTGGGCTGCATCAAAAGAAGTGTGGCCAGTACGTCAATGGAGGTGATTCTACCCTTCTACTCTGCTCTCATGAGAGTCTACCTGGAGTACTGCTTCCAGCTCTGGAGCCTCCAAACATACGAAAAACATGGACCTGTTGGAGCAGGTCCAGAAGAGGGCCACAAAGATGATCAGAGGGCTGGAACACCTTTCCTACATGGACAGGCTGAGAGAGTTGGCGTTGTTCAGCCTGGAGAAGAGAAGGCTTTGGGAAGACCTTATTGCAGCCTTCTGCTATCTGAAGGGGGCCTACAAGAAAGCTGGGAAGGAACTTCTTACAGGGGCTTGTAGTGACAGGACAAGGGGTAATGGGTTCAAACTGGAA
>VYZX01032788.1:97234-128593 GCA_013401335.1 Brachypteracias leptosomus | reverse complement strand
GCAGAGAGAGAAGCGAGAGGTGGATGGGTGGGGGGGGGGGAATCAATGTAATCTCTTTCTAAAAATCAGAAAAAACAGCTAATTCTAGACAGTTTCACATTTGTTAAAGAGAACATCTCTTCCTAAAGAACCATTGGATTTTTTTTAGAAGACTTTCTGAAGTTATCTGCCCAAGGAGAGTCCACCTTCCTACTAGTTATTTTATTTGTATTTGCTTAATATACAGATTTAATTGTGTTTCCTGATGGGACAGAGATGAGGAGTCCCTGCCCATGGCAGGGGTGTTTGGAACTAGATGATCTGTAAGGTCCTTTGCAACCCAAACCATTCTATGATTCTATGATCTTTTCTCCTAACCAATTTTGGCTATGGTAAAGAGATATTATGAAAAAATAACAAAGAGCTTTAAGTACTCTGACTAGAAGTAATTACCCTCACTTTTTCAGGTTTAGTTTCTGTCTTTTTTTTTTTTTACAGTAATACTGGCTTTGCAGTTGGCCAGAAACACTCCTGAAAAGTTAAGACAAAAGTGGTTTAAGCTTTTGAAAAACAGCAAGAACCTTTTGCCCAGCCCAACTTAGTAATGGTTTATAGGGATAACAGATTTCACATCATTAAAATAATTAAACATATAGGTTAAAGAAACCCACATTGTTCCTGCCTGTTTTCAGGTCAATTTTTTCTCTATTGCTAGCTCCCACTATAAACATACAATAAGCGCTCAGCACGCACAGCATTTCTTCCCTTCTCCCTTTCAGTCTCTCACAGCTGACTTTGTTTGACTTCCAGGTTATATTAAGGCTTTTGCCTTTGTGGCTGTAGGGAAAAATCTCAGTGCAGATGTCGAGCTTAGCGAGGGAGGGCTGTGAATAGAGACGGCCAGAAATACTGATAGTAAATCAGAGGTGGGCAACAAGGGACAGAAGAAGCAATTGACTACCAGCAAAGTCGAGGATTAAAAGCATATCATTGGGAAAAAAAATCCAGCAGAATATGAGATTCTCTGAAATGCTCTCCGGCTTAAAATCAGAGCCCCAATAAAAACCGAAATAGAAAAGTTCTGACTTGCTCTGTTTTATATAAAATTCCCTCTTCACCTTTCAGATGCAGATCAGGTACAGGGTGTTTCCTTTCCTTCTGTTCTTTAAAAGCCAAATTAAATCTGTGGTTGTTTTATAGAGAAAATTGTAAGCTTGGGGGGTTTATAAAAAGATCTATAGAATGAAAGGTTTAGTCTTCTGACAGGCAGCTAACAGGAGTACTGCACAGACTCAGTTATGGCAGCCTTTCTCCTGCAATAATTTTTACTGACCTCAGCTCCAATTTTATGCTCATTACTCAGGCAAACGGCTCGTTGTTTTAACTGTCAGCTTTGCAAGAGTATGAAATTCAAGAGGAAACTTTGAAACTGCAAAGACGTTGTAGAAAGTCGCAACCATTGGATTGATTTAAAGTGAAAGCCAAAATAGCAATACTGCAAGGTGTTTGAGAGCCCAAAATAGCAAAACCTCCGTAGCCAGACACCCTCTTGCCTCGTCAAACATCTCCAGGTCTGACCTGGATGTCCTACCTAAAATGCTAGAGGATGCCTGTGACATTAAGAGCTATGTGTTAGATGAATTTGCAACATGAACACAGGTCATGCGTAGGTGAAATCTGCAATGAGTGAGTGCTGTTGTGTTTTTGAATGTAAAACAATGCATTGGGGCATAAGTGATTTGCATCTGCAAAGATGTGTCTGGCATAGAAAATGAATGTAGGAAAATCATAGAATCATAGAATGGTTTGGGTTGAAAGGGACCTCCAAAGGTCATCTTGTCCAATCCTCTACAATAAGCAGGGATGTCCCTAGCTAGGTCAGGTTGCTCAGAGCCTCATCGAGCCTGATCTTGAATGTCTTCAGGGATAGGGCCTCCACCACCTCTCTGGGCAGTCCATTCCAGTGATCTAACACCCTCATGTTAAAGAATTTTTTTCTGACATCCAGCCTAAATCTACCCTTTTCTAGCTTAAAGCCATTACCCCTCGTCCTGTCTCTACAAACCCTTGTGAGCAGTTCTTTCCCTGCCTTCTTATAGCCCCTTTCAGGTACTGGAAGGTCACTATGAGGTCCCCCCGGAGCCTCCTCTTCTNCGGATGGTGCTGGATTCTCTGAACTACATGAAAAGTCAGACCCAGCTGCGCAGAGGTGCGGTCCCTGCAGGAATCCCAGAGAGGGAGGCACAAACAGAACTTCCTGTGTCCTTTAATAGAGTGTGTCAGGAAGAGGAGTGGAATAGCTGCTACACCTGCCCCATCCAAACCTTAAACCACACCACAGCACTGCTCAGCTTGGTATCATCTGCAAACTTGTTGAGGGTGCACTCAGTGTCACAGTCTATATCATTAATGAAGATATTAAACAACACCGGTCCCAGTACAGACCCCTGAAGGATGCCGCTTGTCACTCTTCTCCATCTGAACATTGAGCTGTTGACCACTACTCTCTGGATGCAACCATCCAGCCAATTCCTTATCCACTGAACAGTCCACCCATCAAACCCATATTTCTCCAACTAAGAGATAAGGATGTTGTGGGGGACCGTGTCAAAGGCCTTTCAGAAATCCAGATAGATGACATCCATGGCTCTTCCCTTGTCCACTGATGCAGTCATTCCATTGTAGAAAGCCACTAGGTCGGTCAGGCAGGACTTGCCCCTAGTAAAGCCATGCTGCCTGTCTTGAATCACCTCCCTGTCCTTCATGTGCTTCAGATATCTTCTAGGAGGATCTGTTCCATGATCTTCCCAGGCACAGAGGTGAGGCTGACAGGTTGGTAGTTCCCAGGGTCCTCTTTTCTACTCTTTTTAAAAATGGGCATGATGCTTCCTTTCTTCCAGTTACTAGGGTCTTCACCTGACTGCCATGACTTTTCAAAAAGCTTCACTTGAGTTTAAGAACTCCTAAGAGAGGAAAGGGTCAGGATCAGCATGTGCTCCAGAAGTGTAACCCCTGGGTGAACAACCTTCTCGGGACTCACCATTTTTGCAAGCTTTTGAGGAACAGCTGTTAGCAGCTTGCTTCCCTAGCTGATACTCACATTAGCTCATTTGAAGAAAAAAGAGGAGCTGGAGGGAGAGAGTTGAAGCTGCAGGACGGCCAGAGGAGCCCACTGAGCATTGTCTAGATGGCACAGGATGTGGAGTAAATGCCGTGTCAGGGGAAAGACTTAGGGGATGGATGGGAAAACTGGAATTACTTTTAGAAGACATTGAAGTAGGGAAGGGAAGCAGCAACAGAAGAATAGACATCTCTATTTTAGGGGTTCTTTTTTGACTGAATCAATTTCATCACTGATCAGGGTTATGTGTGAAACTGTGAAGTGTGTCCTTGGTTGCACAGGGACCACCTCAGTGTATCAAGACACTGAACCAGGGGGTGTGGAAAGCATGGACACACCTGGTATGTGAGCATGGGCTGGTCCTGCAGCACAGTTAGGTTAATTTGTGGGGTGGGACTCTGTGTCCCATGGCTGCTCAAAAGGCAGGAGCAGCAGAAGTAAGATCAGGGCTGGAGTTTGCAGTCACACACCTTCTCCAGCAATGACACAGCTGTTAGTTGGCCAAATCAAGCTCCATTTTGCCTGCTTTCAGCTCTGTGCATTTGTCCTCACAGATTCCCTGTCCTGTCTGGGGGTCCAGAGTGTGGTGTTTCGGGGTGGTGCAGGGGAAGACTGGCAGGGAGATGGGGTGACAGAAAACCTGGTGCTTTTAGGAAACTTGCCCAGTTCTGCAAGGGTAGTTTGACAAAAATATGTTCTGTATGAATGTGTCAAGGTTGCAGAAGTGGCATTTTCCCCTGAGGGGAGAGCACTTCCACATTTCTGAATAGTTTTACCCAAGAGCGAAGAGTAGGACCTTCCTCAAGCATCCTGGCCCATCCCTTCAATTGCAACAGCTTCTCCCTCTATATCCAGCAACTTTCCATGCAATGCCAATAACAGCAGCATGTCACTTACAGATGTTGGTTTAAGGAATTATATCATAAAAACCTTTAGAAGAGGGACATCCTTTTCTCTTTGCAGCAGATGCTATACCTCTGTATGATTCACATGTTCACCTGCAGCATGTTGTGTGAGGGACCTGCCGTGACACGGGGTCCTCCTATTATCCAGTGCCACCTGCCTTCTTCAGCTCTGCGTGTCCTTTGCAGTAATGTAGAGAGGAGTGTGAGAGGGCTGAGAGATTCAGCTCTGAGAGCTCTGATGAGCCAGATAACACCTACCAGCAGGATGGGATTGGGAATGGAGCATGCAGCAATGCAACTCCTCCATGGGCTGTGCATGGGGAGTGACCTTTAACACTCATGTGTGCAGAAGATGAGAAGACAGCAGATGTATACAGAGATAAAATCTGCAGGTAGGTACTCCACTTCTGCAGCTGTTGTGGATATACTAGTCTTCTTGTATTTTCAATTTTTTTTAGAAAAATAGATAGGAGTTTAAAAAAAGGCCTCAAATCCTGTTTCCTGTGTTGAGTGAGTTCATACGTGCTCTTACTCCTTTTTCTGTCTGCTGAGCTTACCATCAAGCCAAATAAACCTCTAAGCACTGCCAACTGCAGTGGCAGGTGAAGTGATTTGAGGTATATCATCTCAAAAACCTACCAGTTACCAGACCACATTGCCCTAAGTAAGACAGTAATTTCCCATTTCATCCAGGGCATTGTTTTTCATTACTAGTGACTGCTGCTATTTATTCAATAATAATCTTTATATAAGCTCCTGGACATCTGAGAAGGATGTTGAAACCTGCAAATGGTCTAAGTGTTTAAGATTTCTGACAATACTGTCTTCTACAAAATGCCTACTTAAAAGTTTGTGATGTTTGTTCTTTCTGTCCTTCCTAGATATCAATTTTCTCCCACAAGCTCTTGATTTTATTTTCTGTAAGCTTTGATGTACTTTTGCAAGCTCTTACCACTGCTTCTTAGACCTTAGCTTCTAAACTAAAGCCATTTATCGATATACTACATCTCTCAGTGAAGTAGTGCATCAATAAATTAAAGATTAGTTCTGTGTGTCAGCTCTCCCAGAGCATTCTGGGAAATGTTTGCCACTTTGGATGACTGTGGAGGCCATGCAACATCCTCACACAGGAAAGATAATAACTCGGAAGATTTAAGCTTTCTCTCCATGACATTTTCTCCTGCTAAATATTTTTTTAAAAAGCTCCATCCAACCTAACCTTGAACACTTCCAGGGATGGGGCAACCATGACCTCTCTGGACAACCTGTCCCAGTGTCTCACCACCCTCATAGAGAAGAATTTCTTCCCAATATCTGATCTAGATCTAACCCACTTTCAGTTTAAGGCCATTATCCCTTGTCGTATCACTACATGTTTTCTGATCTGATTTTATGCTGGATACTCATAGTAATAAACAGTTTTGTCCTGTATTTAGATGTGTTGTGTTCCCTGTGTGACTCAGGCTTCTTCGTTTGTGACAAATGTGACTGCAAACTTTCATTGCATCTAATTGTTTTCAATGTCATGGACTGAGGTGCATTGTTGCTGGAGAGAATGTCATCAGATTTAGCTTTAACCATTCATGTGAGTTACTTAAAGTTTCTTTATTGCTCTTTTTACATTGGCATTCTTGCATTCCTCGTTGTTTAGTTCACAATATTGTACTATTTACTTGCTAGATTTTATTCATTGACCTTACAGATGATTTCTAGGATTTTACTTCAGACAAGATTTCAAAATGGGAGCCAAAAATTAGAATACAAAGCCAATATTTGAATTCCTAAACAGATACTTTATGTACAAATATTCTGATGGCAGAGCAGATCCCATTAATACACAGGGGAGGTGTTCCAGTCCCCTGATCATCTTCATAACTCTCCTCTGGACCTGCTTGAGCAGGTCCATGTCTGTCTTAGGCTGGGGGCCCCAGAGCTGAACACAGTACTCATGAAGGTGGAGTAGAAGGGGATAATCACTGCCCTCCACCTGTTAGCCACATTTTCTTTTGATGCATCCCAAGATGCATTTGGCTTTCTGGACTATGATCACACATTCCTGGCTAATAACCAGTTTTTCATCCACTAACACTTCCAAATCCTTCTCCGCTGGGTTGGAGGGAAAAATGGTGTCAATCTGCCCCCTCTGGTATTTTGAATCAGTTCTTTGGTGAACATGACTTCTCTGTTTTCTGCTTGTCGGTGAGACAATCAAGATTTCTGTTGTGGTTGAGCTAGGATGGTGTTTGGAAACCATCAGGGACCAGGGCTTTGTTGTGTTAGGTGTTATTATAAGAAAGTGTTTGTGATTTGAGGGGTGGTCTTTGCAAGTTGTTCACTTCTATTTGCTATTGGTGATGAGCAAGCAAGTGGTCACAGAAATCTCTTGACTAGGTACAGGGAAACATTTGAAATGGAAGAATAATGAATCATATATAGTGACCAGGCCCTGTAATGAATATTTTGTTGTGCACAGACACCCATGTTAACATATGAATATGGCCATTTGTATGAAGAGCAGTCGTTCTCCAAACGGTCACAGGGAACAAAATCCTGTTTGCACAAAGGTTTGTGAATAATGAATATAAACAGAGACATGAAGAGGGCACTTAGATACCATGGTGATGGGTATAGGATAATGGTATATACATAGCCAGATGGTTTTACACAGGCAATTGGAATTTAAATGAATGAATGATTCCTGATAAACCCTTCCTGAGTGCTTAACCCAGGCTATACAAAAGATAACTTGTAAGATCATCCCAGAAAAAAAACTCTGTAGCTATTAAAATACTTTGTGGCAAAATTCTTAGCAGAAATATATTACTCTGGCTTGGAGCCTTTGGGAGCTGTATTGCCTTAAAATACAAGCTGGTGGTGACCACAGTGCCTGGGAGGACAGGTGTTCTACATGCCTAAGCTTAACAAACAGATACACAATTTTTTTTTAAGTCAAGTCAGTCGTAGTGACTGAGATTGCTGTACTAACCTTCATCTACTAAGGAAAATTGGAGTCTTGAGGAGCGGCAATGAAGAAGAAATTATTGTATTAATTGCCTATCTGGCATTCAGCAATAGGCAGGTTTTCTCCCACCGCTAATGGATAAAATAGCAGAAAATAACTTTAAAAGGATGAGGCTCCTGCAAATTATGTTTCTGTCATCTCTGCACACAGAAGATAAATACCTGACACCATCCTGACCATTCTGGGAGGTAGCATTACTTGTGCACTAAACTGTGGTGGTGGTATGAAATAAAGTCATCTCTGCTCCAGTGGGGAGCTTGCCTTGTGAAATTATGTCAATTTGTAGATAATCTTCATCTGGTTGAAAATTCTCTGAGCTAAATTTCTCTTCTGGAGATGAGTATACTCACATTAAAAATGTACTGGATATTTTGGACTAGATCTCCAGGGAGATGTTCTTGGTGTGCCCCCAGTGTCATCCCAAGGAATGAGTGAAAACCCCTATATGTGACCCCAGTATAATGTGCTGTACATTTCCTGTGTAGGCAAGAAAGGTATCTGGGAACTGTTAATATCCGCCTCTCAGAGAATCACACACATGAGCCCTGGTGTTTAACTCTGCAATGTTTCCCAAGAAATCCTACAATGGCAGTACTTTGGCCTGTGTTTCAGCCTGGGTGCAGGAAAAATGAGTAGTAATAAGTCCCAAGCAGTGCTGACTCTTCTGCCACTGTAATACTGTTTGCTGTAGACATTTGTGGATGTATTTGCACCCCTACTTACAGAATTAGGATGTAGACACTTACTGGTGAGGCTTTGGACATTTATCCAAATACACTTTTGCTATCTAGTTAAATATGTAGTAGTTACCAGTTATTAGGAAGCTTCCCATATATAGGCCATTGGTGGACTATCGTTAAAGCAAGAGTAAAACGAAAAATGTCAAACAACTGTCTCTGATTGACACTTGGGAAACTGAACTGCTGCTGATTATTATCCCATCTACAATTAAAATCTGGCCTCCTTTTCTAATTTTTGTTGACATGCTGTTGGTCTGTGGACTCCTAGTAGACAACCTGGATTTTTAAATAGAACTTGCTTTGACTTCCAATTACCATACAATTAACAATTCTAAAAATGCTGCCTTTTAATTTCACTGCTTGTATTCATTTTTATGTGCACTCTTAATTTGCTGTCCTGGCATGTCTCTTGTAGACTCTGGTTTAGTACATCAGATGTCTGTATTTCTATTTAAGACACAGACGTAGTTAGTCTATATATCTATATTGGATCTATTCTTGCTTCTGAACAAAGAAAAGCTCTACTTAGCTCCACAAACTACACTTCCCCCTTAATCCACTGCATTTACTTGTAGATACCATGCTGTGATTTAATTACGGTGGTTTTGAGGCAGAAACCCCTGGCTGCAGGAGTCTGTGCCAAAGGGCCCACAGTCCACAGCTGGGTCACACATGCAGAGCTGTGCCAGCGCATGTGAAGCTGCTCAGGTGTTTCAGTAAGTCATGTGCAGCTCTCAATTGTCCCCTTCAGCACCTCTGGGAACAAAAGGTTTTAAACTTTTCATAAACCCCTCTGCTTCTTCCTACAAGAAGTGCAACAAGAAAGAAAATGGTCCATTGCATTGGAACCCAGTAAATTTTTCAGAACTTGCCCTTATAAGATATTGGCCCCTTGTATTTATTCCTCTTCTAATAACCACAAGACTTTGAAAATGGCTAGGGTCCCTGGAAAGATGTGGAGACACGGTGCCAAATCAGAAGGAGCAGTGCCTCATGGAGAGCCACGTTACCTCCAATGCTTGCCTAGCAGCACCCTGTCTCTGCAAGAGAGATAGCTCTGGTCAGGGCAGAGAGGCATGGGGCAAACAACCGGCAGTATGGTTTGGGGACAGATGTCTGGTAGAAAAAAAAAATGAGGCAGGACCCTGGAAAGTTTTATGATGGTACTTCCTCATTTTAAGACAAGAATTATGTAAAGTTGTTGCCTGCCATCACCAAGCTTTGCACTAAATGATCCAACGGGTCTCTTTAGTCCTGTGTTTCCATGAGCTGGAGGAACAGTCAACAACCAGAGTAGAGAGTGTTACACTTACCATTCATTTGGGTTTGTTTATTGCTCTATTTTCCCAGGTTGATGAGAACTATGTTATTTTTCCCCCAACATTGTTCCCCCTTCATGCAAATACTCAGAGCTTTCAAGAAGAGAAGTATTACCTATTAGTGTGCTCAAGAAAGGTATTTAGTAATCCTAGGTGCTTTAACTGTCAATTTAACTGGTATTTAACGGGTAGATGCTTAGACTGGTAATGTTTGTTTATTTTATAAGACTTCCCCAGTAAACCTATCCTTCTTGCTGCTGCTAATCCCTAGCAGAAGGGATATGGGAAGATTACAAAAGCTGCCAGTAATTTTCAGGACCAAAATTCAGTCTCCTGGTACCTCCCTGATCTCTTCATTGCTTTGTTCAAGCAAAAGGCCCTTGGTAGCCAGAAGGACACTGCTTCCTGAAAGGAATTTCAAAAAGTGCATAAAGTTGATATCTGCTTAGAAGTAATACAACACAGGAGCATCTGCCAGAGACAGGAGCATGTTGCTGGCTTAGTAAAACAGCAGGGGAACCTGCTGTTGACCAGATTTGTCCATATCAGTGCAGGTGTCTCTGCAGTTAATAAGAATTACTATTTACACTTGTTTTCAGAGATTTGGAGACATGGGGATAATATAGATAGCCTGTAAGTCATAAAGAGCAAGTAGGTATGACACATGTTCCCATTAATGTATAGTGTTACTCCTTGGAGTTTGTGATATTGAGACATTACAAAGTATGGTATGAAATGCAGATGGCTCTGAAACCTGACTATATCTGTTTAATTAAACCAGAATGTTTTCTGAGATAGATTTGTATCCTGAATTCAAGATGAGAAAAAAAGATGAATGAAGTTATATGTAAACTGAGCGTGTTCAGAATTACCAGAACATGGCAAGCAGATGTAAGTGGGATTTGCTGTTTATCTTCTGAAAAAACAAAGAGAATGTTGAAGCATAAGCAATCATCTTCCTTTGACAAAGTGTGTTCTGATTAGTTAATAGATGTATTATGGTCATTTTTTAGATTGTGTAAATGAGCCTCTTTCCATGCATGTCAGCATCACAGAGGCAGAACCAAGCCTCCCAGACGTGCCTGCCCAGCTGCTCTGGCCCTGAAGGGAGAATCCAGAGTGAGGGGTTAGCATGAAAGAAACGGAAACCCCTCAGCGCTGGGGGCTTATTAGTCTTGCTAATACTTGGAGCCTAGAGAAGTCAGCCAACAGCTACAGGGTCTACTAGGGGCTATTTTGCCCTTCTTTCCTTTCAGCTCTCACCAGCAGTAGCTTCACCTTGTCTGTCCTTACCAACCTGGTGTTGCTGGCCTCTGGCACAGGCAAAGTAGCCATGCAGCAAGGTGACAGTGGCTGTTGCAATGTGTCCAATACTGTTTTTATAGTCAAGACTTGCTTCAGAGTCAATACCAAGAGTCAGTCCCACAAAAAACTCCTGGCGGCTGAGAAAAAAGCAAAGACTGGCTGCACAGGCAGACTATTGCGAAGCAAGAACATATGAACCATGTAGCTATTCATAATTAAAATGGAAGAAATTTTACTGTGTACTGACTCCTGACCGAGTATTGCAACAGGTATGAAGGTCAAATGTGCCTCCTTCCTCACTCTGGACATGTATTTCCTCACCCAGCTCTAAAACACAAATTTTGAATCTGTCCTACTAGTCTTCATAGCTTGGGTTAGTCCCTCCTAGGTACAGGGAGATACCATAGTGTTTCCAAAAGTTAAACTGCAAAAGTCTTACAGGTAAGAGAAGCATGTTGTCTTGAAGGGTTGAGAAAGAGGGATGTTGGCTGTGGCTGGCTGACGCATGTTGGGGAACTGGCTCTCTTTCTGTACAGTCATGACCAGCCAGTGCAGAGGTGGAAATATTAGAGGACTTGCATGCATTTTCCTCCCATTGTGGTGGGAGGAAAAAAAAAGATATTATCAAATGTGGCCAGTTTCTGTGAAGAAATAAGCCTCGGTGAGTATTTTCTTTTTGGCCCTAGTTCAAGTGCAAAATAGGATAACTTCCACTAAATAACACTTTTTGTGTCAGACTGACTACATTCTCATTCTCCAAAATAAATTGTTCCCTTTCCTTACAATACCAGCTAGGAAAAGGATAAAAACTTCCTTCTGGGAAGCTGTATAATCTGAAATTCTTCCATGGTTTCTTACTCTGTGGGTTAAATCCCATTCTACTACCAAACACACAAAGAGGAAAACTACTGAGTAGGCTGCTCAGCTAGCTTTTGCCCTCACAGTACAGAGGCTATCCTAACAAGTGTGGTAGAAGTGGCAAGAAATTGGGTTTTTTTCTGGACTCTCAATGACTGGTCATTGCAGGATCTGTCACCTAACGGGGGACCTTGATCCCTCCTGAGTTACTCAGGGAATGGGAAAGCAGAAGTGGGAAAAAAGGATGGTCCATTCTTAATGGTTTGTTCTCCAAGATCAGGGTGGTAAGAGGGAAAGGGAATGAGGAAAAGCAGGATCAGGAAAGGTGAGTCCTGCAAGGATGGACCAAACCAGAAATGGGTCTGGATGGGATTATAAACATGAAGACTTTTACACTTAATGCTCTTTCTGACTTGGGAAATAGCTTTAAAAAACCAAAAATATATAGAGCATGTGAGCACATGTATGTGTGGATGAAGAAGAAGGGTCAAGGGATAAACCTGAATAACTTGATTCCTTTTGGATATTTACTGCTTCAAAACGCTGGAAAGGGTTGATATCTTTCATACTTGATTTTTGCTGAAGTACAAAGCAAATCCTCTCTACATTAAACAGCAAAGAGCATTCTTGAGAGTAAGGACCCTTAAAGACACTTGTGTTTTGTTTTGTTTTGTTTTTTTCCTTCTGGGCAATGAATGACTAGTCCCTTGATACCACTAACTGTTTATGTAGAAAAGCTAATTTCACTTCTGCCAATAAAGTTCTCTTGCCAGTCTGAGTTTCTCATTAAAATTAATATTCTTATTGTATGTCCCTGTCTTTTCCCTTGCTGAGAGAGAAGCTAATGATCTTTCATTCAGGGCCAAATTCCCACCTCTTCCCCATCCCAAAGCAGAGAAGGGGGGAGAAGGTAATTGCATATGGAAAGGCACATTGGCAGGAACACAGTCCTTTGGAGATGTGCTTCATCTCATGGCAAGGAGAAGTGTTTCAGTGGCTATATCATTCAGTCAGGCTGTAGGAGACCTTAGTTCACTTCTCTACTAGAAAAAGCTTCAAGCTTACATCTCATGGGGAAATACCATAACTAACAGGCCAGGGACTGCAGGGGATTGTTCCCAATTTCTCTCCAGTGAAGCAGCTCTGTTTTGTAAGAGAGAATTAAGTAGCCAGGGAGAGCAAGTATGGGGGCATGGTGGGGGGATTAGGGCACTCAGTTGGGATATTTCAGTTCCTGCTCTACTTAATATTAGATGAGAGGAGGCATTATTTCCCCCGCTCACTCTGCCTGGTGTGACGTTGGAGCTGTTAAGGGAGTACCTACTGGAGCATTCATTGGAGGTGGGTGGTTTTGAGGAGCCTATTGGCACTTGTTGGGAAATGGGACCATTTCAGCTGTGCGATGCTCACTTGTGCATGGGGATACATCACGCAGAAAGAGGAAAGCTGGGCACTAGACAGCTTTGGGCTTAGGATACTTGAAGGAGAAATTAGGTGGGAAATCCTCTGTGGCTGTAGCCTAGGAGGACTGTATGGCCCAGCAACCATTCATACCTGAGGCTTAAACAAGTGTGTAGATAATCCTGAAATATTCCTCCAACCACCATGGGAGATTGTTCTGCCCTCACACACCCAAATAGCATCACTGCCATGCTGTCCTCATCCCTGAGGGGAAACACCCTTTTTCTAAGCAGATCAGTTCACATTGGGGTTTTCTCTCTGCACTGGTTAAACCAAAAGGGACAACAGGATCGATAGAAGCCCAGCTAGAACAAATCATCACATCAGGTGGGACTATAATAAATGGGAGCTTCAGCTCCCTTTCCTCTTTTATATCTTCTTACTTCTTTTTTGGGGCTTGATTTTTGAGAAGGAGGGGAACGAAAGGGTGGCTTAGTGAGTGTAGTAGGTATCTTGGAAATATGCTTGGAAGCAAAACCCAGCCTTTCAAAAAAATCTCTAGGAAAGCAATTCCTGACAATACTGAGAACATCACTAATGCTACATGTTCCTTTAATTCTAATTTTGAGACAGTTGCCAATCTTGCAAATTAAAGATTTAGTGCCTGAGAGTACTCAGATCACAATCTAACATAGGTTTAGCTGCTTTGTTCCATCATGTTTGGAGTCATTCCTGAGGCTAAGCCCCTGTATTAGAAACGTCACCAATGCAAAGACTGAATGATCGATCAAAGCAACGCAGATTATGAATTCTTCTATGCAGTCTTCCATAATGGATATCTAGAGAAGCAGGTATTTTGTTCTGTTTATTTTTGGCAGACAGCTTTATGCCAGAGATTCCATGAGACTGCTTTGTAACAACCTGTGTCCTTTGTTTAAGGAGGTAAATTTTGCTAAAATAAATATTTTTTCAAGTGAACAAGGAAATGACATAACTGAGACAAGACACAGAAATGAAATGTTCTGCACAATTCGTCAGGATAGATCAAAGACAGCAAAGGGAAAAGGTATTTCTAACTTCAGAAACTCCAGAATAAATAGACTGTTACTGATGCAAACTCCCTCAAGAAAACAAATAGGATGCACTTTTGCTCTGTTTTGAAATTAATTCTAAGTCCAAGGAATGGAATACCTAATGTGTGTAATAATTTCAATGCGAATCCCAGGGATATTAAACATTAAATCTGGGCTGAGATCTCGCATTATAAAAATTACTGAGAGCATGTCATTAACATACATCATTCAGCTACTTACTGTATTTGAAGAGGCTAGGTTTATACAAATACATCAGAGTAGTATTTTGCATTCCAGGGCATGACCAAATAATCAAATTACAAAGAATGAAGTGGTTAGGACTTGAGATAGCATGGTAAACACTACAACTCAAAGAACCCTCTGTTGTGGATCAGATCTTGCTCTCTGTAGACTGCCTGCAAAATAAAGGAATAAATAGGTGTGACATTAGGGATGTCTTTTTCAGACTATTCAGATATCATCCAAAACTTTAACAGAAAGAGTTACCCAGCTATCTAGCAGGAAAGAACACAAGCCACATTGGGTTCTGCTCAACTTGTTCAATTTGCCTCTCAGCCCCTTAGTTTGAAGTGTGTCTGATTATAGATCCTAATGTTTTCCTCATTATAATACTCTCTATCAGTAAAGAATATTCATCCTGTTGTCCTAGGTCAATTTTTATGTTTCTAGGAGTTTTCCCCTATTTAACTTGTGTTGTTCTCTAGGCACTGCAACTAGGAACAAAAAGTGTGTTTAAATCTGGATTAATCTCCTGAGAACTAAAGTTCTAATTAACTCATGGAAGAAGTTTGCAAGAAATGTGGCAGAAAATTCTCTTGAGCCTGTACCTTTGCATTTAAGTTCTCTGCTAGAAAAGACAGACCTGTTACCATTGTTCCTTTTTACTGCACCTCATCATGAAGGTGGACAGATTTGTGACTCCTTTTGATGTGAGCCAAAATTCTGTATTATTCTAGCTAGGAGGGGAAATTGGTGATGGAGGTGGTGTATTTGATAAATTTCTTTCTTTACAGAAATGCACCAAATCCTACTTTCTTGAGGTGAGAAGGATCCAGAGACAGGCCATTTCCTTGTTTGAAGCTCCTTTGCAACTCTCTGTGAAAAAAAGTGTACTTTCTGCTGCTTTTGGGTTGATTTGTGTCTTGTCTATGCCCTCTTAACCCCACCCTCATGTTTTTCCCAAAATACTAAGAAAAGTCTTTCTTTTCTGTGTCCTCTTTTCTCTATTGTAGGTGAAAACACATGTTGATCTGCATCTTACTGTTATCTTAAAAGCTGATAGCTAAAGATACTGATCTGAAAGGGATATCCTGATACACATCCTTCCTCTCACTGAAATGGTGCCACCTTATTTCAAAGTCAAGACAGAGTTTTCCCCGTTTTAAACAAAACAAAATTAAAGAAAGCTTAAGCCTTCTCACATTTATAAACTCTTTCTGTTAAGGTAATTTCATATAACCAAGCATTCCTAGTGTTTACAATAATACTCTGACTTATTTTTTTCTAGCTTCCAAATGGAAGGTTATCTCTAATGAACCCCTGAATTTCATGTATCCTATATTTTCTCTGTAAGATCCCCGTATTCTCTTCCTGGGTTTATACTGCCCCACAGATTTAACCACTTTCACTTTTTTCCAGTATGAAAAAATTCTCAATAGTGTTAGGCTATGAAAGAAGCAATCGTGAGAACAATGTGGTCTTTTTTTTCTGATGCTACAAGCCATGAACCAACACCTTCCTATGGCCACATGCATAAACAGAAGACAGGATATAGATTCCTGTAGATTCAGGATATAGTTTGTTCCTTTAAACTTATGAAGTGGTTCTTGTGCTATTCACAAACCTACAACTGGACAGGAGCAGTCATAAAAAGCTTCTGCTTCTAGGAGAATATCTGGCACAGGCCACTTTTACAATGATTCAATTTTCCTGTGTCTTAGAGCTAATTCAAATTTTGCAAGCAAACCTTCTTTTTCTTTATTTATTGATAGGATCATCTGCTCAGCAGCAAAGAACAGCCATTTGACCCTGAAGCAGACTTGCAAGAACTTTGGTAGGTCAAATTTCACCAAGATTTGACCAACTTTGGTAGGTCAAATTTCACAAAACAGATTTCCTCCACTTCCATCTTTCCTCTGTAGAAGAGATAGCAGTGTGTTGGCTATTGTTAATGATTTCTATGCCTGGAAACAGGGCGGCTTATTTGCTGCCAAGCAGCTAGAAAATAATTTGTTTAATTTGTTTCAGCTAGCCCACATCTTTAGAAGGAACTTTCAAAGATCATATTTGCAGTATACCTTTCCTATTGTTACTAGATACGATAAACTCTAATTCATTAGTTCCATTACTTCAGTTACTTATACTTCTTGTTCAAACTACAGAGGTCTTGGTTTCAAAATCTGTTTTTCCAGTTTTTGGATGTGTTCACATTCCCCAGATGTTCTCTCCATTTGAAGACAGTTAAGAGGTTCCGGTTTGGATCTCCCAAATCCCTAGTCTTTTTGGCTTGTCTAGTCTAATAAATGTAAGGTTTGAGACAATGTCTACAATTCCTTCATATTTCACTGATTCAATTACACATTCAGTGGCCAAAATTCCCATTATTGTTGTTAGCTGTCCAGCTTGAAATAAAAATGGTGTGCTGGTCTTTTACATACCCCTGAGTTTTGCTTCTTCGATTTGATGTCCTTCCATTCCCTGAAATGAAAGAGAAGTTCTCTAGGAAGTAACTATGGTCTTCTCAGGGCATCCTTACGTTCATAATAGTCCTTCTTATCACAGGGCCAGTTTTCAAATGAAGTTCACATTGTTCTCTATTTCATTTTACTAGGCCAAATTTTTCACTTTTATTATTTTTCAATAACATCATGAGACAGATTTGTATCCTCTTTCCCTGATACAGAACTGTTCTTAGAGAATTTGTAATCACTGTCTTTCATCCCTGTCACCAGAAACCACTTCCTCTTTTGGTCCACATCTGCAAGAGGAGAATCACAATTTTCAACAGAAAACTCCAGAGACCTCTTGGAGTGTCTTTGACAGCCATTCACTGACCTTAGTGCAAAAGCCTAAATCCCGTTGAGCACCTTTGAATTGATCCGTTGCCAGTTTATACTGAAAGTTCTCACTGACATCTGCACATGCCAGAAACACAAGTTTCTGCAGCTTTTCTTCCAGTTCAGGTAGGATTTTCTCTTTCCTTTTCCTTTTTCTCCTGGCTTTTAACTGCACCTGGATGGACTCAGATCTGTGGATGGTTCTAACCAAGAGGCAAAGGTTTGCATGAAGGTCCTTTTTGCAAAACCAGAGCTATGGCATGGCTATTCAGGCTTGCTGCTGGAACTACTCCTTCTTTATCTTCACCTGCTTTCATTCAGCCCATGATGTTATATTTAATACAGTAAATCTCAAATGGAGTTTTCTCTAAAAGATGCTAGGTATTTGCATTATTTGACCTAAGAAACTCTAGCCTCTTCCACAGGACAATTGGACTTTGCCAATCAAGTAGACAAACTGTGGTAAATGTTTCTGCCTAAGCTCGCTGATTGGCCCAACTGAACATCCAGATGGCTATCTACCATGATGGATCTGTGACCAGACATTTCTTCCTGAAGCTGAAATTTAGCCAGTGGTTCCTTGTTCCTCTTCATCCCTGCTAGTGGGTTCCCAGATGGCATCAACCTGCTTTGAAGCATCTATGGCATTATCATTGCCATTTACCTTTTGGGGCTTACCAAATCAGACTGAAAGTTTTGCAGCTGTCCTTCTCAGTCTGCTTGTATGTTTGTAATCATTACTCCAACAGAGAGTTCACCTCTGCCTACCATTTCTAGGAAACCTCCAGATACTGCTGTAATTCCTTTTGTAAAGTTTCCAACTCTTGTTTTAATGCCTTCTGGTCTTGCTTTAATTCCTTTTGGCTAGTTTTGTTTTCTAAGAGTAGATTTGTTACGGGTTTAAGAAGAATAGCAGCTCATAATTTCTCTATTTGAATGGGGTCCTAGTCTTGACACCAGGCTTGTATCTTCTGTCCTGATCAGGTTATTCCAATTAGAAGGAGAAATTGATGGGGGAAATATCTCTAATACAGTTCTCTTAATTTATAATAATGTATGAAGCTCTGCTTTCTTAGGGGAAGTGTTAATCATGCACAGATTTCGTGCCCACAGCACTCTGTTAGAAACCTATCCAAAAAATCCATCTATTATCCTTCCCTTGAGGCCTGTGGGGAGGTTGCAGATCTGCACGCTGAAGGCAGGAACACCTTATGGAGAGACTTGTTCCTGTCAGAGACAGAGATAGGTATGCTAAGTCAAAGACTAACAGGCACTACAAAAGTGTAATGCTCTGAAACCAGCAACCACCAGAAAAAGGTCTAGAGGTATTTTAGGTATTTGCATTATTTGCACCAGAAAAAGGATAGAGTCAGTAACTGTGTGACATGGTTAGAGGTGAAGTGCATTCTGCTTTTCATGACTGTTTTAAGACCTACTCCAAATGTTAGCAGATTTTAAGCCCTGCATACAACAGCAGCCAGAGGAGAAGCTTTTTGCCTAAGACAGAACCACAGCAAAGCTGAGAGAACAATGCCTTAGGTCTATTCTCTTCTTTCTCCTTGTACTCTCTCTCTTCTGCATAGCTCTACCTCAGCAAGTCTTCTCTATGTATGGAGACAACACTCTTAAGCCTTTAAAATGTTGTATATTTAGATGACAACATGCACTAACCTCTTAATTGAAGGACAACAATTACATTTAAGTTTAGTTCTTACCACCACATAAACAAACTATTTCATCAGATAGCCAGCAAAATATCTGATAATGTTGAAAGAATCGAGGAGTCAAGATTGTTGGCCAAAAGAGCTTCTGAGTTAACAGATCAAAACAAATTACAATCAATGTTGAGAAGAAAGAGGGCTTGGGGACACAAGTGGTGAGAAGATCAGGATAACACTCCCATGGGTTTTGAGACAAGACACAGAGGAAGGAGATGAGAAAAGCTAGCTCAAATGAAAGAAGACAGAGAGTAGTGGGAGAAGGGGTCACAGGGAGCACCGTGAGAAGCAGAGTCAGAGAAATACGGGATCAATTAGGGAAATAGGATGAAAAGAGTGCAAAGATGAGATTGTGCATGTTCCCCTAAGGAACAATGAAGACTGTTGAAGTTGATGCAACACTTTCTTTTGATTCCTAAATACAGTTAAGGATTGGTGCCTGTCCTCTATGAGGACAGCTACAGATGAAGAACGCTGTTAAATTCCTCATCCCTGGAAGAGGAAAACCAAAAGGGCAGTATGGGTAGGGCATGCAGAGGACTTTACAGGACTATGGCAAGAGAGCAAGTCCCCTACAGGAGATGATTTCTTGTTCAACCACTGACATAATTCCAGTTTGAATGCATCTACTGGCCTCAGCTATGGCAGTTTGCTACAAGGAGAGACAACACCTTAATTTAATGTATCCTCAATGATGTAGAGATTTTTTATATTTTGCTCAAAATATGTCTTGAGTTCCAACTAAGAAAAAACTGAAAGATTGTGATGGTCCAGGGCAAACCCTGATGATGGTTTATGTTATTAAACACAGTGGAGAAAAAAAGTGACAACTGGAGCAGTATTTGAACTTACTGCAAAAAGGAGGAAAGAGGAATTAAATAGGAGAGGTCACTGGGAGTAATAAAACCCAAGGCCAGAAGAAACAGCTGTAATCCTGTCTGGTGAATTCCCTGTTGACCAAGCCATAGGATTGCACACAGTGATTCCTAAAGAGCACATTTCTGAGGCTGAGCCAAGTATCTGGAAATATGACTTTTTCCTCTGACCCTTCTGATGTCCAGCCTTAGATATTCATAGCAACACTAGTGATATCTGTAGCCCTGATAGTCTCAGTGAGACATCAGGCATGCGCCCCTTACACCCAATCTGAACTTTCTCCTAATGCCTGTCTTCTTTCCCTGCCCCATGGGCTGCACTGTCCCCTCCACTTCCCACCAGGCTCAGGAGCAGCTTTCACTTCTTGCCCTCATACTGTGTCTCTTTGTAAGTACCAGCATTCCCTTGCAATCTCTCATAAATCCCTCTTTTTCTTGCTCGTCCCAATTTCTGGATACCTCCCCAAGAGCAGAATTTGTAGTGCATGCACAGGGGCTCAGACAGCAATTCCAGTGCCTGTGACTTGTGTTTCTTACAGATGTACCTGCTTTATTGTGAGCAGAACATTTTTATGGTTTTTCTGATTCACCAAGTTCAGCTACTAGCTAGGCATCTGGATACAATTCTGGCCACATCCTTGTGGAGTTCCTCATACCACTATGAGATTAACATAGTCTTTTAGTATTCTTTTGTCTGCTAAACTTTTTACAGTTTTGAGGGAGGCTGTGAAAACCATTTTCGCTTCCTGATTCAGGGGCCATATCACTTCCCACTGTGAATTATTTCACTAGCTTTCTGTCAACTTCCCTAACTGATGAAAAGGAAAGCACTGTCCATACCTGAGAATGTTGCAGTTTTGATCACACACAAATACGGCTGAAGGCTAATGCAGATAGGTCTTGGAGGAGTGTCAGTAAAAGGTGCTGGGGAAGATGTGAATATAAGAAAGGATGTAAATAAGGTGCAGGACGCAAACCAATTTTTTGGTAATATAAGTTTTGGAGGTAGAAATAGTACATGTATATCCAAGAATAAAGACATACATGGTATTGAAAAGAAGGATTAATAACATGATCTTCATACAGTATGAGAAAAGAAAGGCAAATGGTCTGAAAGGTTTAGTGATGTGGGCAGCACAGCAGTGACAGGATTGGCTGCCTGTTTGGAAATGAATTAGCAGTAAGAAAGAAAACAGAGATATGTTCCATAATAATACATAAAAGGCTGTAAAGGAAAAAGGGGAGAAAACTAAAAAGAGCAATATGTGTGTATACAGAGGGGATTTAGAGAATTTCTTTTGTTAGAAAGTTTATTAGCAGGGTAACAGAAAATTATACAAGCATAAAGTTACTTACACAAGAACATTTGCAATATAAATGCAATTTTCAGCTCTGGGTTTCATTACCTAGTGGGTAATAGCTCAAGGAATGTAAGATGGATGTAAGGAATGTAAACTGGATTTTAATTATGTCTAGCATGTAAAAGTAAATGACAATTTGCAGTGTTTGGTGCCATGGAAAGTATGCTGTTCAGATGCCCGTGTAAATTTAAGTTTTATTAGCAGCCATAGCATAAACAAGGTGTCCTACCCGTTCTCTCTTTATAGAGGATTCTTGTTGTGCTTCAGCTTGGATGTTGCGAAAAACATAAAGTCATTACAGCTTCTGGATATTTTCCTATACTTTGGGGTTTTCATCAAGATTCAGAACCATTTGCAGAGAGTGCATGCCCTAAGACCCTCTCTGTCACTTACAGAATGCTGCAAATTGACTCTATCACTTTACCTGCTGCTGTAAATTGGCTCTGAGCACACATAATGTGTCAGGTTTGCCTACTCACTTTCAGTTTTCACCCGCCTCTACTGGGCATATCTAGGAGTAATGGGATGAAATTGAGCAAAGGAAAATTCAGACTGAATATCAGGAAAATTTTCCTATCAGTGAGATCTATTAGAATGTGGAATAGTCCCCCAGGAAAAGTGACGGAAACCCTGTTGCTAGAATCATTAAAAATAGACTGGAAAAAACCACAGAAAAAATACAGTAGAAAATAATCTGCATTGTCAGGGGATGGACAAGATGATTCCCTAGGTTATCTCAGGCTCTAATTTCTAGGATTTTAGGAGCTGAGCTCCATCAGTATTAAATTCCCTGAATGCCCAAGATCATCTAATTGAAACAATAGAAAGTTTGCTCATAGGCATGCCAGGGAGAGTGCTCAGTAATGATCAGACTGCATTACTGCTGACAGTGTATCACTTGATCTGCACTGTACAGAGAAACAAGGAAGGAGACAATTTTTGTCACAATTTACCTTTTACTAAAGCTGTTCTTGTAAGTCAAATATGCTGGCTTGATTCAGCATTGCTCATGTTATAGAAAGAGATCTTTAAAGAAGGTAATAATGGAGTCCAGATCACAGTTTGCAGTGGTGGAATTTTGTATCAAAAGCTAACTGCACGTGTTCAGAATCAAAATTTCCTCCTGCAATACATGTACTTTCTACCAGAACTCTGTACTCTTTCCATAGCAAACAGATGCTATGCACTGCCATTTCATTTGTCTATGGAAGCCTTACTTGTATATTGAGGTATAACAGGTTACCACCACAGGGAAAGACATTGATTCTAAGTTTTTCCTTTCTAAAATGATCTTGCTATTAAGATTTTCCCATTCTCATTGGTCTTAATATTTCACAATCAATGTCAAAATCTCAACAAATGAAAAAATTAAAACCAAATTACCAAAGTAATTTCAGGTACTCCAGCCATACCTGAAGTCAGCATCGCTTTCTTACATTCAGCAACATTAGCCACTCCCCTGCTTGTTGTGAGTAGGACACTAAAGAACAAAGAGGGAGAAATGACTTGGCAAACAAACCATGCAGGAGAACAGGCTGTGTTACAGTGTCTGAAGAAGCCACATATTTAGAAAAAACTTTTCTTTTTCCCTTGTAAATTGCTATGTTCTTGTTCCTCTCACTTCTTGCAATATTTTCACATCCCTGATGACATGCCTCTTGAGTTGCGTGCTTTTCTGGGGCCAAACGTGAAGACCAAGAAGGTGAGTGAGGTGGAACACAGCTCAAGCTCTTTCCAGCACAAGATCTTCCTCCATCCTCATGCATGTCCTGGAAAAGCCTGCTGGAAAGACCCTCTGCCTGATCACACAGCAGGGCCCCTGCTGGGAAGATACTTACTGTAATAGCTGAGATTTGTAACTTTTATTTCTAGAGTTGGCCAAGAGAATTGCATTGGGGAAACCGAAAATAAATAAAGCAACTGCTCTAGTTCATGGCAACCGATTCCCTCCTCAGCCTTTAAAAGCAGCAAAACTTTATGGCTCAGACCTTCAATCCTGCTCTAAGTGCTTTGTCTCTGCAAAGGGAGGTGGAGGGGAAAGGGCTGCAGACATCTAGAGGGTCTTCAAGGCCTGCCTGGTGGCACCCCTTGCCTTGGCAGCACTCTCCAGGAGGGTGCACTTGGGATGCCTTGGAGGAGAAGCCAGCTGGTGGCCCCCCATCCCTCCCTCCCACTCAGCTGTGAGGTGTTGGGGACTCAGCATGCAGCCCAGTAGGAGTTGCACAGCCCCCTGGCCAGCCAGAGCCCCTGAGTTGCACAGCTCAGGCTCTCCTCAGCTCCCACAGACCTCATCCACTCATCCCCTTGCTCCTCAGCTGGCTTCAGTGACTAAATTAAGGCAGCCAGTTCTCCAGTTTTCCTTCCAAAGTCCACATTATAGCCCTCAGCAGCAAAGCCCTAGGATCCCTCTGCCCCTTTGGAGGCTGCTTCTCACACATGATGTGGATATGTACACACGTGATGTGCATATGTACACACGTGATACAACATGTGAACATACACACTGATTAAATAGTAGTGGCAACAATGTCCTCCTCCTTTTTTTTCTGAGCCCTGTGAGAGTCTGGTGGGAGTCTGGAGGTATCAAGAGATAATATGACTACCTTGTAATTCCTGGCCATCTATCCCTAGCTGATTCAGGTCATTAGAGTTATTTTGCAACATTCTCTTAATAACCTGCAGATACTCTTCTCCAATACTGAAATTATACACAAAAGGCCAAGGTTTAGGTAGATGAAGACAACGCTGATAATGAGTCCTTGATTGATTAAAAGTAAATACATTTTTATTCAAAGAAAAGGGCATTTGTTACCACAAACATTTCACCTTCAGCACAAATAGGCGTTGTGCTTACATTTACTAAGGAATTATAGCTGCACTACAACTAATTACTTCCCAGCAGCTATTGGCCTCAGGTTAGATATAAGCTACTTCTGGCAATGTGATGCAGGTTCATGTAAAAGGGAGTCTGTATTTTCATTGTCTTAGTAGAAAACAGTGCAATGGTGAGATGTAAGTGAATATACAATGCATAATGCAATACAAAATAAGAGCTTGTTACAAGAAGACTTAAGATCAAACAACATTAGTCCATCCCATCATTTTATGTTATGAGGGAGATATTAATTATTCTGTTTATACTTCATAGATGGCCTCAAGTTATCACATAAGAAGGTGCACGTTACTTGCTGGATATAGATTCCAGAATCAGACTCCTTGATTACCTTCAGTTGCATGAAATCATATGCGTATTCCTGATGTGACCCATGTAAATTATAGTAGGCTTTTGATCAGTAGAATGCTATTTGTCTCTGAGTTATTTACCAGACCTTTTGGTGTGAGAATTTTTTAGTAAAAATAATCCCAACACAGTCACATCTTTTATATTTTATTGTGAATCTCTGAACTCTCTACTCTTCCATTCCATGATATATAATTTTTGCTAATCTGATGGCAAATTGATGAGATTACTTTAAAATATCTGTTAGGATTCAAAAAGGAGGTTCCTCCAGTTCTAGGCAATGAACTGCCCTGAAACTATTGAGTTATTCACAACTTTGAGCAGCTACAAATTACTGCTATTAACCAGATCCTGTAATTACAGCAAGAAGCTTGGTCTTGTAGCATAATTTCCGGTGTAAATAGCTTTAGTGCATGTGTTTGGGAGTAAAAACTCAGGCCACGCAGAGAAATGACTGTTGCAATCCTATGAAAACGTGATTTTTTCTAAACTGGATCTGCTCTAGATCATGACAAAATAAAACATTCATCTTGGATGAGAGACAAGTCCTTATTCTGATTAAAACAGTGAAAGAATGGTGTCTTCTAGCCCAAGTGAACGCCCTCACTGGATGGGTTATTTTTCACCATGATATAAGGAAGATCCTCCTTGAAGGCCTCTCACCAGAATTGGCCTGTAACATCAAGAAATTGCTGACTGATTCTAGATGATCTCTTTGAGGCAAACTTTGGAGTGACTGGCCTCAGAGACTGTATCATGGAGCAAGTAGAGACCTCAGAGAACCTCAGTGCAAACATTTGATAGCCATGTGTTGTCACCAAGTGGAAACAACACTGTAGACTGGCCACTTCTTTCACCTATGCAGCTAGTGCTGGCACCGAGTCTCCTTCCATGCCATGTGTTTTGCTGTGTCTTGACTATAGAAAGAACTTAAGAAAAATAAGAGTACTTTAATTGCAAAACCAAGCAGATATTCAATCTGTTGTGTTTATTACTCTAATTCTTGGAGGTCAGCACAAAAAATATTGCAAAATATCTTCCATGGCTGGGCATAGCAGCAGGGCATGACATTGCTGTTCATTTTTGTGCTTTCTACCTGCAGTAATAACCACTCCAGCCTCTGTTTGCTAGTAGCCATACATCATCGTTCACTGTACCTTGAGAAGGAAGCCTTCTAGAGTGTATTGAAACTTGAGATATTCCTACACTTGTATTATCTTTCACACAGTCAGTGAGAGGCAAATAGCCCTACATCCAACCCAAGCAGAATGAAACAGTGATTTAGATTCTGTATCATGAATTTTTGACCTTTCTGTTGGAAGAGTAACACTGAGCTTGTATAAGAGTAAAAGATTGATGTACGTCTTGTTCTGAAAGCAATGTTATAAAAATGGTACCTTCTTACTCAGCAGATATGTTCCTGTTGTGTATTGAGAATCATTGCTGCCCACGTTCAGAAGTTTATTGCTCTTAGCCCTGCAAAACTAACCCTCTTTAGGACAAGTGAACTGATTCCACTTTATTGTGTTATTGATGAAACTCTGTACTCATTGTCAGTTACCAGGCCAGTCAGTGCACACACTGACAGGTGTTCCTGGATCTCTCCCTTTTTCAACTTTAGTGTTGGCACGCATGGAATTTCTCCATGTGTAAGAGGCCAATAATGTTGCACAACATAGCAATAATTCTTGCATATCTTCACTGGCAGAGATTTCATTACCTGCAAGTGATGTATTGGAAGGAAAGAACTTTGCTTTTCCTTTAGAGCATGGCTGAGGTTGCAATTCCACTAAAGCAAATGAGAATTTAAATGGAAAAGAAGTAAGCAAAGAGTTCAGGATTTGGCCCTGAGAAAGTCTACGTACATGAAGCATCTCTTAAAACTTTCCTGAATGGACTATCAAATACAGATTTCTTACTGAAGGTTGTATTTACAAGAGGGCAAACATGCAAGGCAAACTCTCACCACTGAGTGTGTTTTTATTGTAAAAATAACTTGTTTGCTTAGGTATGGATTAGCTTTCCAAAGCAAGAAAAATGGGAAAAAGTTAAAACACCACCAATTACTGCTGGAGTGAGTAGGCAGATTCAGAGCTTCTCCTCTTTCTTCCTCATGGTTTCCCATAAAGAAATCAATGCTTGTGAGCAAAGTGATGCAGAAACCGGGATTCTTACCATACCAACCTGGAGAAGGTACCTTGCTGAAACTGGAGACAACTAATAACAGCGCATGCCTGTAAACTAGTTGCTTGTTGAGGTCTTCATATGCAGAAGCTTTCTTTTAATGAAAACATAAAATTTACACCTGTTTTGATTGCAAATATTATAACTGTTTTTATGATCTCCGTTAATGACAACTGTTCCAATGCTACTAATCAATATGGTTCTTTTACTGTTATTTCCCATTAGAAGGTTTTCCAGTCTGTTGTCTGTGGTCATCAAGGTGAGCAAGGAAGCATTCTTCAGTGTGTGACAGCTTGCTGCATACTAAAGACTTTGACAGCATTTCAAGTCCCAGTAGCAGACAGATGCTGAATTCAAAAGTTGTAAGAAAGTGTTAATGCTCTGGAGTTGCCAAGGTCTCTGGAGAATCTGGCTGAAATCCTTTGTGGACTCCTGAGTTTTGAAGAGGAAGATGGGGGACCTCCTGCTAATACAGGGGTTTGCCCAGGACCAGCAGGAGTGAATCAAGGTTCCCTCACTTGCCCAAGCTTGTACAAAGCTCAGTTAAAACAGACAAAAACGTTTCCCTGTCATCTTGTCTTCCAAACTTAATTACTTGTCCCCCCAAAACTTCTATCCAATATGGAAAGACAGACAAGAAATATAGAGGAGTGAAGCTCTTGAAGGGACTGACTGGCACTACTACGTACTTACACTGTTTACAGGGTGAAATTACTTAGGCACTGCAACCTCTCAAGATACACTTATCACAGTCTGAAGTGTACCTGAAAGAGCACATGGGCCTCTGTGGGACCCCCCCCCCACAGCATGTTGTGAAATTCATCTGGATGTGATCCCCACAGCTGCAAATCCACCTTCCGTTTCCATTACACATTCTATCAGTCTGCTGTGCTTCCCATTTAGCATACATCAGCACAGCTCTTTATTTTAGCATTATTAATTTTTGACATGAAGTCACTCTAAACATGGTAAATACAGAAAGTAATTGGTATGTTAAACAGGGGAAGCATAATGAGTCTCATGTACAAACGCGACTTGCTCCTGCTGCAAAGCCAGACTGAAACAGAATACACAATCGTGCTGACAATTTCAGCAGGAACTTTTTTACCAAGTCCCCATGGTTCACAGGCAGTACCTCAACCTCTCCTGTACTTATGATACATCCAGGCACAGTTTAATGGCTGAAATGACTTTGAAGCTTTCCCGGTGGATCCAATTTTCACCCTCTGTGAATACAAGCTCCAGCCTTTCAGCAAAGAGCTTAGTTTGGTGATAAGTTAACATGTGAGGCCAGCCTAAGAATAAATTTTGACTGTTGCCCTGATGGTAGGGACTTTCACATTGCAACTCATAGTGACGATGTAGGGCTTTTTGGGAGAGACTCTCCAGACTAATACTGGCTGACAGGATATTTTGTCAGTGAGGAGAGATGTTCCTTGCAGCTGGCGAGGCTGCTGGTGCCTTGTCAGCACTGATGGCAAATCTTCTAGGAGGAGCAGATAGGGAAGTCATAGCCCTTCTCAGCCTGGGCTTGTGGTGATAATGGGTTGATTATGAAATACAGGACATGAGTTTTAAAGGTACAGATGATAATTTTTTCTCTAAATTTGCCTAGAAGCCAGTGGGAGAGGGAGATTTATTAGAAAGGGTGAGAAGAAGAAGAGTTAAAAAACCCCCAAACAATAACTTCTATATGTTTCAAAATAATACCAACCACAGTTTGTCTCTTTCTCTTAATTTTAGCCTTTCTAAAGAGTCTAGATTTCTAGTTTTGCCTTGGAAATAATACACACTAAATACAGTTATTCCAGCTCTTATGTTATAGTTTCAAATCCAATCAGGTTTTGTCCAGTATCAAGGCTGAAAGATCAGATCAAAATTAATGCACAATTCAGAATTAGAAAAACACATATATACTGCCTCAAGTGCCATTTTCCTGCCAGTTCTATGCCTTTTCTTTTAGTGGTAACTCACAAATAAAAGACAGACATACTTAGCAGCAGAATGGGACTGTAATATTTGACCAAGAATGGAGCTGACATACATCAGCAAAATGCCCACAGACAGCATAATCAGGAACCTGACCTGTCTGCTGCTCTACCAATGGTACTGCACAAATAATTAACTGTACCTGCCAATATAATATATAACACCAGGTAGTTCTTTGTTTTATGTTTTCTACACCAATCCTTGATCTTTTTCTGTGTTAGCTTTTGTAGAAGAAGAAACTGGAAGAAACAGAGTAGATCCTTGTTACTTGCGTAATAGCCTACCTGCTTTCTCAGATTATTCTTGAAGAGGGGTTGTTGGCAGAGTATAAAATATCTCAGCAGTGCCTGGCAGAAGAGAATCAGCAGGAAAAAAGCAGTATCTGGCTACCTTAAACTGAGTTGGGTGCATGATCTTAAAGAACCTATGAATACAATTTTTGCCTGGGACATTTAAAATCTGGCACTATGATGTTCCCTAAAATAGGTACTAGGAAACAAGCAGGAGCTGACAGCAGGATAGATTTAATGGCACAACAGTTTCTTTCTATTTGATTTTTATGATCTGGGTTTCAGAAGAACCCTGAAAACAGTCTGGAGACAATTTTTTCCCCGTCTTTTTCTTTTTAATATCTATGTAATTTAATTTAAAAATGACATTTCATTCTGGACAAGATGCTCATGTTATAAGGCTGACAGCTGAGACCTGAAACACATTCTGTGATTTAGCAAGTGCATAAATAAAAAAGACAAGTTAGCACTATGAGGAAACATCTGAGGTTAAGTTTCAAATGGTTAAATGAAATACTGAATTCAGCTGACATATCTATGCACAATTTCAGGCAAGCAGCCAGCAAATGCGTGTTTCTTCTTTGTTTCCCCTTCTAGGGGTTATAGTATTATTACTATTTCGATTTAATATATGTTTTCTGAAGGTACATGGAAGCCTTGCTCCATGTAACTCACATAGCTCTGTTAAAGAGACCATAAAGCTTTCCAAAAAAAGAGAGCTAGAACATCCAGCACAGTGATTTCAAGAGTAACTCCCTAACCTACATGAATAGCACACCTTAATGATGCAGAAGCTGGACAAAAGCATATGATCTTATAAGGGGTAGGGTTTCAGCCTGGGCCTGATAAACTCAAGTACATAAACTTACATCTGCACTTTACAAGTGCAAACAGAATCACACAATAGTAGGGGTTAGAAGGGACCTCTGGGGATCATCTAGTCAAACCCCCTTGCCAAAGCAGGTTTGTCTAGATCAAATGCACAGGAACGTGTCCAGGCAGGTTTTGCGAGTCTCCAGACTGAGAAGCCTGTTCCAACACTGTCCTAGTGCTCTGCCACCCTCACAGTAAAGAAGTTTTTCCTTATGTTTAGGTGGAACTTCCTGCATTCTATTTTGTGCCCATTGCCCCTTGTCCTATCACTGAGTAGCACTGAAAAGAGACTGGCCCCATCCTCTTGACGTCCCCCACTCTTCAGTTGTTTGTAAGCATGGATAANCCTGAGGAAGTACTATGTTCTGGGAGATGGTATCCAAAAGCCTTGCTGAAGTCAAGGTAGGCAACCTTCACTGCTCTCCCCTCATTTACCCAGCCAGTCATGCCATCATAGAAGGCTATCAGCTTGGTTAAGCAAGCTTTTCACTTGGTGAATCCATGCTGACTACTCCTGATAACATTTTCCTCCACATGCTTAGAGATGACCTCTAGAATGAGCTGTTCCATGACCTTCCCAGGGATGGAGGTGAGGCTGACCGGTCTATAGTTTCCTGGGTCCTCCATCTTCCCCTTTTTGAAGATTGGAGTGACATTGGCTTTCCTCCATCACTCAGGCACCTCTTCTGTTCTCCATGACCTTTCAAAGATGATGGATAGTGGCTTAGCAACAACACCACCCAGCTCCCTCAGCAGTCTTGGGTGCATCCCATTGGGGCCCATGGGTTTATGTGTGTCCAGTTTACCTAAATGATCTCTAACCCTATCCTCCTTGAGCAAGGGAGAGTCTTTCTTCCTCCAGACTTTCTCTTTACTTCCAGGGATTGGGATTCCTGAGAGTTGGTCTTAGTAGTAAAGACTGAAGCAAAGAAGGCATTTGGTAACTCTGTCTTCTCTGTATCGTCTGCCAACAGGTCACCCACCTCATTCAGCAGCAGACCCACATTTTCCCTAGTCTTCCTTTTCCTACTGATGTACTTGAAGAGGCCCTTCTTGTTGTATTTTACATCACATGCCAGATTTAATTCCAAGAAGAACTTAGCCTTCCTCATTGCACCCCTACATACTTCTGTCTTTGCTTTATGCTCTCTTTCACTAGCCTTTTGTAAGTGTAAGGATTGGAATCTCTACCTGAAAATCACATTCCTGGACTACTTCTACTGATATCCTAATAACTCCAATCCTGCTGGCTATGCTGTCTTCAGTACTTCACTAAACTTTAGATGCATTCACTTTAGAAAAATCACAGAGAAGTCAGCTTCCATCATAGGCAAAGAAGGAACAAATCCCAGGTCTGAAACTTTGCTCCTGATAGATTTGTCACATCTTCTCCTCCCATCAGATAAGGGTTACATTTACATACCAGATTACTGAGCACTAGTTAGCTGACATGACAGAAGCATTTCCAAATCCTGTTCTCAAGCAGAAACTTTAATCTAGGACCTGATCTGGGCTCAGACATCACTATAGCTCTTAGATCCTTCCCTGAGATTGTCTGAATGTTGATACCAGACCAAACGCCTGAAATCTAAGGAGACAGCTTGAACCATTTCAGAATTTTACAGTTAAATGGAGACTCTTTGAATTGGGAAGTTTGGTTCATGGGTATAGAAACATAAAGAATAGGTATCTGAAGCTGAGGATTAGTGTTTGTGTTCAGACTCATCATGAATTTCTAATGTGTGACCAAGACGACCAATGGTACCAGCAATGGTGGTTTCCCTTTGCCATCCACAGCTATTTGGTCTGCAGGGCAGTAGACAAAAGTATCAGCAGAAAACATCCATTGGTAGAGTGCTCAGACATTTCAGATGGAACCTCTGGACTTTTCTGAAGTGGCTTAACTCCTTTTTAGATGCCATCAAAAGCAACTAAAACAAAGCTTTCCAAGCTGGCTGTGCAGTACCCTCCATGAACAGCTTGAATCACCTGCCTCATGGTAATGGTCTGCCAGAGAAGCTCTAATCA
>VYZX01032788.1:72919-97204 GCA_013401335.1 Brachypteracias leptosomus | reverse complement strand
TGCTGGATGGCAGCACAGCTTTCTGGTATGTCAACCATTCCTCCCAGCTTTGTATCATCAGCAAACTCTGTCCCTTCATCCAAGTCATTGATGAAGATGTTGAACTTGAAGACTGGACCCAGCACTGACCCCTGGGGAACAGCTTAAGCTACAGGCCTCCAACTAGACTCTGTGCCACTGATCAGAGCTCTTTGAGCTCTGTCATTCAGCCAGTTCTCAATCCACCTCACAGTCCACTCATCTAACCCATACTTCCTGAGGAAGTACTATGTTCTGGGAGATGGTATCCAAAAGCCTTGCTGAAGTCAAGGTAGGCAACCTTCACTGCTCTCCCCTCATTTACCCAGCCAGTCATGCCATCATAGAAGGCTATCAGCTTGGTTAAGCAAGCTTTTCACTTGGTGAATCCATGCTGACTACTCCTGATAACATTTTCCTCCACATGCTTAGAGATGACCTCTAGAATGAGCTGTTCCATGACCTTCCCAGGGATGGAGGTGAGGCTGACCGGTCTATAGTTTCCTGGGTCCTCCATCTTCCCCTTTTTGAAGATTGGAGTGACATTGGCTTTCCTCCATCACTCAGGCACCTCTTCTGTTCTCCATGACCTTTCAAAGATGATGGATAGTGGCTTAGCAACAACACCACCCAGCTCCCTCAGCAGTCTTGGGTGCATCCCATTGGGGCCCATGGGTTTATGTGTGTCCAGTTTACCTAAATGATCTCTAACCCTATCCTCCTTGAGCAAGGGAGAGTCTTTCTTCCTCCAGACTTTCTCTTTACTTCCAGGGATTGGGATTCCTGAGAGTTGGTCTTAGTAGTAAAGACTGAAGCAAAGAAGGCATTTGGTAACTCTGTCTTCTCTGTATCGTCTGCCAACAGGTCACCCACCTCATTCAGCAGCAGACCCACATTTTCCCTAGTCTTCCTTTTCCTACTGATGTACTTGAAGAGGCCCTTCTTGTTGTATTTTACATCACATGCCAGATTTAATTCCAAGAAGAACTTAGCCTTCCTCATTGCACCCCTACATACTTCTGTCTTTGCTTTATGCTCTCTTTCACTAGCCTTTTGTAAGTGTAAGGATTGGAATCTCTACCTGAAAATCACATTCCTGGACTACTTCTACTGATATCCTAATAACTCCAATCCTGCTGGCTATGCTGTCTTCAGTACTTCACTAAACTTTAGATGCATTCACTTTAGAAAAATCACAGAGAAGTCAGCTTCCATCATAGGCAAAGAAGGAACAAATCCCAGGTCTGAAACTTTGCTCCTGATAGATTTGTCACATCTTCTCCTCCCATCAGATAAGGGTTACATTTACATACCAGATTACTGAGCACTAGTTAGCTGACATGACAGAAGCATTTCCAAATCCTGTTCTCAAGCAGAAACTTTAATCTAGGACCTGATCTGGGCTCAGACATCACTATAGCTCTTAGATCCTTCCCTGAGATTGTCTGAATGTTGATACCAGACCAAACGCCTGAAATCTAAGGAGACAGCTTGAACCATTTCAGAATTTTACAGTTAAATGGAGACTCTTTGAATTGGGAAGTTTGGTTCATGGGTATAGAAACATAAAGAATAGGTATCTGAAGCTGAGGATTAGTGTTTGTGTTCAGACTCATCATGAATTTCTAATGTGTGACCAAGACGACCAATGGTACCAGCAATGGTGGTTTCCCTTTGCCATCCACAGCTATTTGGTCTGCAGGGCAGTAGACAAAAGTATCAGCAGAAAACATCCATTGGTAGAGTGCTCAGACATTTCAGATGGAACCTCTGGACTTTTCTGAAGTGGCTTAACTCCTTTTTAGATGCCATCAAAAGCAACTAAAACAAAGCTTTCCAAGCTGGCTGTGCAGTACCCTCCATGAACAGCTTGAATCACCTGACTCATGGTAATGGTCTGCCAGAGAAGCTCTAATCAAGTTTATGTGTGTGTGTTTTCTTTTCATGAGATGACAGTTCCCAAGTGAAAGGACACTTCAACTCTGATAAAACTTTCCTTCTATTGTCTGAGTTTTGTTTGTTTTCTGGCAAACCCCAGTGCTGCCTCCGCTTTCTGTGTAGGCATTTCCCATGCTTGTGCAGAGGGGCCAACCAAAGTCTTTGGAGGCTTCTCAGTAGTATTGCCTGAAGCAAATACCACTGCTCAATAGCAATTTAATATTGTAATCAGGGAGCAAACTGTGCAGTTTTGGCACATTGTGATAATTATTAACTACATGTATTACTGTGGTGATTCTAGTAACTAATATTTACAAAAGGTTCCCTGTGTGGGGAAGACCTCACCTAGACATGAGCAGTTGAGCTATTCCTGAGTGATTGTCAGTGGACCTTTAAGCCTGTGCTCATGTTCACTGTTTGAAGATAAAACATCAATACTTAGAAATTGTACTTCAAAAGACTTATTTCATGAATAATAAATTCTCAGGGTGTAAAACTATACCAAGAGCCAGAACATTTTGTGAATTTATGGGAAAGTTTTCCTGTGAAAAAAAAACCTGGAAGATAAGATTAAAAAAGCACATCTCAAGCTCCCTAACATAATATAAAGGAGATTGGATTTAAATGTTAAATCATTCTTGCTCTTAGGATTTTTGTTTCATGCCATCACGTGCCTCATTCTCCTGCTTTCACATTGCTATTAGAATTAATGATCTTATGAATCCCAGCTCAGAACTTATAGGCAAGGGAAGATATAAGCAACAGCAAAATGCTCTCTAAACTTGAAATCTGTAATTGTCAAATTAAATTTCTGCATGCAATTATGCCTAGGCTGACTCAGGTTTGAAGCAAAGCTGCATTGGCCTTTGTATCTTATGCAGCTCTTGTTCTTCACCTGGCAGAGTGTGGTGGTAAGGAGTGAAGGTGAGCACATTAGTATCAAACACAGACGACCTGTACAGCATGCTTGACTAGCTTCAAACCTCATAGCATTCCTATTCAGAGTACACAATTGTCTTTCAGCAATCAGTTGTGTGCTTTTCTGAATAGGAGAGGACACAAACACATTCATGACATGAGGACTCTTCTAGTCTGTGAGCTGTACCACACCACTGACATGCACATATGCACAAGAGAAAAGAAGCCATTTATTTGCTAATAGCATTGTAGCTGGGAGAAAGATTTTCTCATGAAACTTAACCTCTGTGTAGTTTCTTCCCTTCAAGCTCACCCATATTTCACACAATTTTTCTGGCAATATTCAAAGTGCCTTCTAAATTATGTATGCTTTTGGCTAGTATGCCAGACTTGTAGTCTAAATGACTAGACTTCCCTATAAAGAAGTCAGTATTTGGTATTGTTTATTTTGCTGTGTAATCACATTAGATAAAGTAATGTCAAAAGATGATATGAAACAACTGTATGTAAACAATATATTGCCATTCCTTTACCAATTGTTTAAACAAATCAGCAAATACACTCTTGGCTTCAGGCAGTTCCTATGTCACAGCAGCCAGACATTGACATGTATTTCTTAGAATTCAGGCCAGCACTCAGTGTTACATCAATGTGGAAGACAAGGATCATTCTTTCCATGTATCTGCAATATACTTACCAGCCAGGAGATGACTGAAGGATGCTGACAGGGTTTATAAGTAATAGGTGAGACACTATCAGATACCACGGTGAGCAGTGATCGCAAAACACTATGACATACTAAAAAAAGAAATTACAGAGACAAAAGGACAGGCCGAAAGAGACAAAGAAGCCAAAGGAAAATGAGATTTCAAGGACAAGGTAGGGAAGTGATGTCTGAAGTGGCTAACAGGTTAAGGAGGACAGAGCTGGCTACGAAGAGGGCAATGAAGATTTCACTTGACTGTAAGGCATTGGAGACAGGTTGAATGAAGCCTTCTGAGGAGGGAAAACACTGGAGAATGATGTGTCCATTGTGTGGAGGGACAGGATGGTAGCTGTAGTGACAACTAGGGTCAGGTATACAAATTTCTGAAGTACATAATGTTAGTGTTAGTGTACATATAGTATTCAAGATCTTGGTAATGTTTGCTACATAAATTTTGTCCATATCAAAGGTCTATACAATTAAAAAAATCTCTATCAAGGAGCAGTAAAATGATGTGCTTTACATTACTTTTTATATTTTACAGAACATAAAAATTAAAAAATATGTTTAATGATAATCAGCTAGTGTATGCCTTTTATATGTGTAAACACAACTCTTCCAAGTCTAAATTATAAAACACAACATTCATATGTATTGCTTCCCAATTTACAATTTTACCTGTTTAGTTCCAAGTACATATTTTAAGATTAACAAATCAGCCACTCTAAATTCCATTATTCTCACATGACACTGGTAGGACATGTAGGCATAACATTATTTTTTATAAATTCCTTTAATTAAAGTAATTATGTCAAATATAAGATACGGCAAGTATATTAATATTTTAAGTAAATATTTGTGCTTGTTTTCAGAATTAGTAGAAACAGGAATTTGGCTACAGTTAGGATTCTTCGCTGGTTCCAAGTGCTGTAATAAAGAAAGGGAACAGTAAGTGTATGCCTATCTTTAAGTATGTGCTTAGCCTTTTCAACCTGCTGTGAAAGCAGCAAGTAAAGGGGACTAAGTACATACCTAAAGGTAAGTATGTGCTTGACTGTCTTGCTGATCTGAGGCTAGAGACAGTTGGATGATCACGCTTCTGAAAAGGCTGCTGGCACACTCACATCAGTTCAGGGATAATGAATAACTTTTTCACGAACAACTTAACTGTTGAAGGGACTAGGGATTTAGTTATGCAATAAATTGGTTTTGGCAGTAAAACCAGTTAAAACTTTTTTTCTCTTAAGCAGAGACTTAATTATGAGCTATCAATTGTAGTGAACCAGTTCAAAGCATAGCAGTGGTACTGTCATGACTGCAGAGATGATGAATTTTGTCCTAGGAACAAATGCCCTCCAGGGTGCAAGGAGTTATTAAGTCAGGTTCATGGTCAAAGCTGTGGGGTTGTATCCTATGTCTCTTTACAATGCATTTTGGGACTAGATACACAAAAAAGCTCAGGTACCTAATAATGGTCTGACTGCACTTGCAGGTGCCCAAGTCTGGACCTGTGATCCTAAAATTCCTGGATAATTCTATAGGTGCAAAAGATGTTGATATTAAAATGCACTTTATAGTAGACTTCTAAAGTTCAGCTTTTCTGTATGGACAGAAACACCTTTATCATCCTTGGCAGTGTTTGGCTTCCTTCTCAGTCTAATCTCTTTTGAGATCCACAAATAAAAGGTTTTCTCAGGATCTAAGTGGAATGCTGCTGCAGATACCTGTGATGCAGACTAGAGGAAAGAGGAGGAAAGGGGGAGTTAACTCTACTGTCCTTTCATCTAATAGTTCAGTGATTAAAAGCTTTGCACAGCATATTGCAGAAATTGGGTAAAACACTGAATAGTTAGAATAAGCTGTTGCCATTACTTCTTTTGTACATATTGTAGTTTGATATTCTATAGTACAAAGCAAATGGTCTAAATTCCACATTATACCATACCAGGCTACATAACGAGGCAAAACCCAAACAAATAAACAAAAAAAAAATTATAACTGAGGAATCTCCAAGAGATCATTAGAATATTGAAAAGTTATAAATTTCTTGAAATCTTAATTTTTACATCAGCAATCCCCCAAATTTCCCTGTTTTTCCATAAATGTGGAGAAAGAAAATCTGAATACTCTTGCCTCTCAAAAGAAATTACCCCAGGCAAATAGACGACTAGGACTTTGCAAAGCTGGGATATACTCTGTTATTATGAAACTGTGTATATACAAAAGACAGACTGCCTATTAATATTTATAGACAAGAACAGTTAGGCAAACACAAAAGCGCCGTAACTTTTTATGATACAATGTCAAGCTTACTAAATATGTGTAAACCTACTTAAATAGATTGTATCTTCAGCTCGGGGAAAGGGTCAGAGGTGGTGTCTCTGAATAAACAGCTCTCAGACCAATTCTCCATCTCTTCCACTGCTGCTGCCTCAGGCTCTGTTTTTTTTCTGCCTGCTATGGCCAGCTGCTTCCTCACCGGTTGGATCCTCTGCCATGGCTTGGGCTGCCTTGGGAATGGTGAGGGACAGCCTCCACCGGGGCCAGCCGGGCTCTCCTGGCGGTGTGCATGCGTGTGGTTTATCTGCCTGACGGGCCCAGGCAGCAAAGGCAGAGTCACTCTTCTCTTCTCTTCTCACTTTCATCTCTTTTCCTTGCTTCTCCAGCAACAGTGACCTGCATCACCTTGCCTGAGTGCATCAGCTTTGCTACCGCCGGGACTTGGTGCAGGCGGTTATAATCAGGTGTTTGGCCTAACTCCTGGTGGTTTTGCATTTATCACTGCTTACCCTTCCAGTCGACTTTCAATTGCACAACATCCGGAGGCGAGGTGCTGTGTCTCCTCACGTCTAGGCTTTCATGGGGTTTCATCTGAACAATGTTGTACAGACTGGGGTTGCTACAGCAGCATTATAGATCCCTGGTTTTAGTTGTGGCTATGTCTAACACTTCACAAAGGAAGCAAGGGAAGGGGGCATACACAGTGCACAGAAGCCTTGAAATTGTTCACTAGCACTCAAAACTCCCTGGTCAAGGGAGCTGCCAGTCTAGATCTGTGCCTTGTGTTTTCAGTGGGGTTGCTGTGGGTCTGTCCCCATCTAATGTTCTGCAGAGAGTCCCTTCAGTACTTCCCCTTGAGCTCCTCCTCTCTCCTAAGAAACAGATTTTCTAAATGGTGGTGTTAGTTGAGGATTTTTAGGCACATCTCCTCAACAAGGGAGCAGAGGGTTTATTTAGCATGAGAAGGATCTGAGAAACATTTCACAGGTTGCAATAAGCAGCCAAGACCATCACTCAATGACATAAGGATCACAGAAGACAGTGGAAAACAAACAATTTCAGCATTTCTAGGAAGCATCCTGGAGTGTACTGGAAAGGACTCACTGGGGCTGGCCCCAGGTCTCTGATGATGTAAGTTGCAGCAGTCCTTGTCAGCTAGGTGTAACCCTGAGCTCCAATTTATACATACACAACCAGTACTCAGATGTTAAACATTTCTTCCCTGCTCTGAAAAATGCAAAAATTATCAACAGTTAAAATTAGAAGTGTTCCCAAAGCAAAAACATTTTTGAATTTTCATTATGGAAACTGTTTTTGGAAAGAAAGTGGCACAAATGTCAATTCTGCTTAACTGAAGGGCCAGTAGATTAAGGCTACTGAAGTTTAATGAAAACTAAAGTCAGAATGAATGTTTTACTGAAACATCAGACTAAAATTTTCAGGTTTAGGTTAGTGGTTTCTGCAAAATTTTTGAGATCTGAGAATATGATAAGAAAATATCACAAGACATCCAATCCTCACACAATTGAAAGCATGTTTTCTGAATAGTCTACTACGTGACACAGGAACACCACAAAGCACTTTTCCATCATCCTTTGACCCAGTTTTAAAGGTTTTTTTCACAACATGTTGATGCTAGAGGTTTTTCAGAGAATTGTTGCCAGAATTAACCTGAGGAAAATTGTAGTATCCTTCCCAGCTTCTCAGAGCAACAACAGCAAAATCATATTGAACAAGGGGGACTTTCAAATTGCAGTTTCCCTTTCCAATATCTAGATTTCCTTATACAAAATATCTTGCAGTGGATCCCTCAGTCTGTGCTGTAGATTGATTAAACTCTCTTTGGCATGTGTAGAAATTCCCTTCAAATTAAGACACTGGGGCTGAAAGGGTTAATGTTGCCTCTGATGATTTCTGAGTCTGAACTGAGCCCAACACAAGGCCAGATCTGGCAGGCTAATACTTTGGCTGCCTCCTCATCTCTCCTGATGGAAAATTTCCCTTCCTTTGGCAGGTCAGAGGACCTGCAAGGCCACCTCATCAGACACAGGAACACAGAGCATTTTTCTCTTTGAGATGCAGTAGGTGATGCATCCAGAAAGATTGCCTGACATCTCCCAGAACAAAACGGTTTTTCAATTGTGCATAATTCAAACAGAATTTGATATTAAAGAGTACCTTTTTTTTCCTTATATCAAGACAGAAAGTCAAGATTTCACACACTTTCATAAACCATCTATTGAATAAAAGCACAGTTTGTAAACTTGTGATATTTTATAGCAATGCTCCAGACCTGCACCAACAGATTCTGACACTAACTCAGGAAAGGCACTAGTTAATTTTGATTTCTCAGAGCTCTCTTCAGTTCTGTTGTCATAATTAGAAAGTCAACATTTACCCACATCTATCATGAGACCCAGGAAAACTATTAGTTGCAAAGAGCTGATTTGTTGAATTTAGCTCTCTTTCGTTATTGTGGTTGATCAATGATTACATTTTAATTTCTATTAATTTTATTCACTGTATAAATTCTTCTGTGACTTGTTCATGTGAATATATTTCAGCCTACAGACTGGATGGTGTATCAAGAGTTTTGGTGAGTTGTGATTCACTATTCAGTTTGTACATAAAGGATCATTTGGGTCCCAGTGTATTGTTTCTGGTCTCTAGGTGAATAGTCTTCAAAAATATAAAGTGGTTTCAAGATGACTTCTGTAGACAGTTTGGAAACTTGTTGGAAACAAAATTCACGAGAGTATTGTTTCACTGTCTTTTTTAATATAAATTTATGAACAAACATTTCTCCTATTTATGTGTATGCAAAAGACCCTGACAAACTCCTATCGACAACAACAGAAATATTCTGACTGAAATAAAAAGAATCTTGTAAAGTTCATTATGGACAAAATGGGGAAAATTATTGTCCAACTAAATGGGTGGAGGCTTTTGCTTAATTTTTGTCTCCCTTGTATTCCTAAAACTGATCCCCAGAAAGACTGTCCCTCTTTCTTTCCTCCCCCCATTATTCGCTTACCTGTAGGTATCTCTCTGGTCTCAGAGACATCTCAATAATTCTTTCATATTCTTTGAAAATAAAGGCATTGGGGAAGGCTGAGCTTTTTTGAAAAAAAACCCCATTATTGCAATGCTAGTTGAGAAATGCAAAAAAAGAATGCAAGAAGCAGCTGCACATTTTTTCTTGAAGTGTTCAAAACTCTGTCAAACAGAGGGAAGTGTAACCCTAAATACAGCCCACTGGACACTCGCTGGCACTTGCATGCAGAGGGGACACAGATGAAGACCATAAACCCAAGGTCACTACCAACTGCAGCCCACACCAAAACAGCTCTGTCTGGCTTGCCTGCAGAAGCATCAGTGACTTTTAATGGCAAATTCTGTGCATTTCTTTTAGACAGCGGCATGGGTCAGCTATCACTATTGAGCATGTTCATTCTGAATGGCCTTACAGTTCTCTTGCCAACTGCCAAGGTCTGCGGGGAAAGACATCCTCTGCCTAAGGGGCCCTGATGACATCCTGCCTTTGCCATGTGCTCGGAGAGTTGGAAATATTACCAGAAATCTTATTTTGGAAATACATGATTTGTGTAGAAGTGTGTATAAGTACGGCTGTGGGAGCCGGGGCCTCAGGCCTGTCACCTGATGGATGGCTAGCAGAAGCACCGTGCTAGTCCCGGGGGGCTCAAACGCCTGGCGCCATTAAGCAAATCCGTGCAGCCTGTGCCACCCTTCTGTCCCCCTCGCACCCCTGCGACGGGGGCCGAGGCTGGGCCGGCGGGACCGGGGCCGGGGCCGGCGGGGCCGGGNCGTTGCCATGGCGACGCCGGCAGAGCCGAGCCGCGGTGCGGGAGCGCGGCCCTGCGAACGATCGCATCGATTAAACGAGCCTTTTATACTATTATTTTTATTTTCCTTTTAGGGCGGAGGGGCAGTGGGGCGGGCGTTCCACTGCAGGGCACGCACGGGGAGCACTGAGTGGAGCACTGAGTGGAGCTCGTATGGAGGACGACCGCCGGGGTCCGCTGCCATCCGCGGGGCTGGGCTACCGGGCCTGTGCAGGGTTCTCCAGGGCCAAGCCTCTGCACCGCACACGGGACATAAACCACGTTCTCCCACTACCAAGCCCCCGACGCTGTCCTGACGGCGCTGGGAGGCAAAGCGAATTCGTTTTTGTGGTGTTTAGGGACAGCACTTCCCAGTGGTGCAACGCTTGACCCCCACTTGCTGGGTCTCCTGAAGTCACTGTTGGTTTGTGGACACCTCAGGTCATCCCACAGGGATTCCTTGGATGGCGGGTAAGGACCTTCCTGCTGGAGGAACGGCTCCTGTACTATTCATTATTCTCAGCCTGACCTCAGCATGAGGATGATTCAGTGACCCCATCGTAATAACAGGACACCCCTCACTCCCAAGCCCTGTGACCTGTGCCGATGTGTGTGTGCCTGTGCAGTCACCCTGCCTCCCCCATCTCAGGAAAGTGGCAGAATACAGTGCGGCAGTCTGCTGGTGGGTCTGTTAGTAAAGGAATTCATGCATCTTGCATCTTGAAGATGCATTATTAATGCCTGGACAAATCACATCAGGTGGAGCTCAGCAAGTCCCTGGCACTGCAAAAAGGAATAAAGCCTGGTTCTACAAGAGAAAGAAGGATAAGACAAATTATAACAGCTGGGAGTTTCTTGTCAGTAAGATGGCATAAAAACAGAAATGATAAAATTGTTTGCACATAAGGCAAGTTTATATTTTTATTGGGAAGGAAATTACACATTGCACTGTGAAGAAGATACTTTATTTGTATCCTAATAAACATCATATTGTTGAGCATCTTTGAGTTTCATGGCAAACTGGGCCAGCTTGCTGGCATCCAAATTACTCACGAGCACAGTTTTATTTAGTATCTGGAAAGGACTGTAAAGACTGTATTTGGTAGCAGAGGGCCTGCATCTTGTCTCCTTGAAGTCAATGGCAAAACTCCCATTCACTTCAGCTACAGTAATGAAATCAGGCCAGAGTTTGTAGCAAACTTCCAAAGGACAGGAGGCAATGCTGCCTGTAGTAACATGTGGGAAGGCACAGACCTCAGTCTCCTGGGCAGAGAGCAGTAGTTCTTCATCTCCCTAGCTCTTAATAAGAAGATCTAATTTGTGCAGCACAAGCTTTGATGCCAGCTAATATTTTTGTTCCCATTGTGCAAGTACTTAGCCAAAATCTGGGTGTTACTGGCATCATTGTATTAGGAAGGGAAGATGATGATAGGAACCCAGGATTTCTTGTGGAACAGCCGTGTTTATTTACAGAGGATGCATTCAAAGTTTCTGCTTTGCTGAGCCGCTCTCAGAGCAGTGACTTCAATTGTTTCTGTTGCCACTAAATTAAAAGGCACTTAATTGTTGTTCCAGTTAAGTCTTTAAAAAAATTAATTTAAAAACCCTCTTCTGACTTTCACCCACCCTATGTTTTGTGATTGTCATTTTAGCACATCAGTGCATTATTTTTCACTTCCAACTGACCAACTGGAAGGCAGTATTTTCTTCCCTAAGAGTCTCTGAGGGCACACTGGTAATTTGTGTTTAGCTGACAAAAAAACCCAAAACACTTCCAGACATCTTCTACCAACTTGCTAATTTTTTTCTCCCCAGTATATGTCTCTATAGGATTTCTACCAAATCTATTTATCTATTTTTTTTAAGTGATCAAAATGCTTAAAAAGAACCTAAAGTAATTCTTTTATCACTAAGTATGAAATGCATTTCCTCTAAGTCACTGAAAACAGATCTAGCCTTTGGTATGAAGTGGATAGAGATGAGTATTTGTTAGGGATCCACATGACACGGTAGGAGATTACTGAGATATCTCTAGCCATCACCATAGTGATAATCACTCCCTTGGAGCAAGAGATAAAGCCCCCCAAGAAGCAGGACCCAGTGAGGAGAGGGGAAAAAAGAGAAAGGACAAAACAGACAGTTTTCACTATAGCAAAGAGTAAAAAATCTATCTAATTCTTTAATGTATTGGCAAGCTGACAATTGTTTTGCCAGAACCAGACAGATGAGTGAAGAACACGACAGAGGAGCATTGGTGTGAGGATTATGTACAGGCAGGCATGCACTGAGGACACTGTGGGGTTATAGATTGCCTACACCCAGCCAGGAGATGGATCTATGGTTAGTGAGAACATCTGCTCACAGAAAACCGAAACTGTAATGTTAATACGCAAAAGGGAAGGACTCTAGAATAGCACTTCAAATATTTAAGATGCTGCCGTTTAAGGGGGTGAAGCATCATGGCATACAGCATTGGGTTCAGGATTAAACAAGCACTACTGAGGAAAGTTAGTTATTGGGAAACAGAAGATTGTGATCAGCACATCAAAAAGGACTGAAAGCACAGTGTGGCTTTGGACAAAGAGGAACTGCAAAGATGAGGCAACTCTTCAGTAAGAAGCCTTTAGTCAGCCTTCTGTGGGATTGAAGAATGGCAGGGCACTTAAGGTGGTTAAAAGCATCTAGATAAGTCTTCACTTGAAGACCGTGCACGCTGACTTGTGACATTTGCGTCTGTACTCAAGGCCCAGGCAGATTTAAAGCACTCTCATCAATACGTCTTGTTTTCCTTCAGTAAAACTCTTGTTTGATTAGACCCAAAGTGCATCTTCTGCTCATTGCCTAAATTCTGAAAAGAGGGTTTTGTTTTATTTTATTAAATCACAGACTAATGATTTGTAGCACATTAAAAAGGGGCATTTTTCCAAAGCTACTTCTGTGTAATCTGTCTGTTAAATAAGAATCTTCCTGGTATCCTAAAGGAAATGACATTCTATTTAAACATGTTACCTGCTGACCTACTAGAGAAGCAGGCCAGCAGTTTTTCTGTTTGGTTTGTGTATGCATGTGTGTGTGGTTGTTTTGTGGCTCCTGGGTAATGTTATCCATATTTTTCTGTTTGGAGAATCACTTTTCCCTGCGCACTCACGAACCAACATGAAACCACCTAATTATATTTTCATAATCATGATTAAAAACCATCTAAATTATCCTGCTTGATGTACTCAAAGAGTTTGTTGATTGCTTTTTGATGTGTATTAGAGCTTTTTGCAGAGCCACATCAAATGGTTTGCTCCACAATGAAATAAAAAAAAATCTTGTAATATACATATGCACATCTTTAAAAAAAACATATATAATTTATATTCTGCTAATTAAGCTGCATCAAAACCAAGTCTATCACCATGAAATAATTGTGTAAAAGCTACTCATCTATTACAAGAACATTAATTTCCACTTTACTTTTTCTTTTCAAAATATCGATTTTATCTTATACAAGGCAATTCAACATTTCAAAGCCTCAGAGTCTCAAAGTGTTTTTCCACATCCATGGAGACTTTAAATCTCAAATACAAAATCAAGTTTTATAATAGAAAACTCAAGTAATTAATATTTTCATATAGAATACATTCCTTCTGCATAATGGATTACAAACATTTTAATTTTTTAATCATAGTATCATAGAACAGTTTGAGTTGTAAGGGATCTCAAAGATCATCTAATTCAAGCCACTCACTTCGATGGGCAGGGACACCTCCCACTAGACTAGGTTGCACAAGGCCCTGTCCAATCTGGTCTTGAACACATCCAGTGATGGAGCATTCACAACTTCCCCGGGCAACCTGTTCCAGTGTCTCACCACCCTCAGAATGAAGAACTCTTTCCTATTTTCTAATCTAAATCTACCCTCTTCCAGTTTGAACCCATTACCCCTTGTCCTGTCACTACAAGCCCCTGTAAGAAGTTCCTTCCCAGCTTTCTTGTAGGCCCCCTTCAGATAGCAGAAGGCTGCAATAAGGTCTTCCCAGAGCCTTCTCTTCTCCATGTTGAAGAGAAGGTTGAGGGCTGAACCCCAACTCTCTCAGCCTGTCTTCATAAGAGAGGTGTTCCAGCCCTCTGATCATCTTTGTGGCCCTCTTCTGGACTCACTCCAACAGGTCCATGTCCTTCTTCTGCTGGGGGCTCCAGAGCTGGACACAGCACTCCAGCTGGGCTTTCTCAAGAGTGGAGCAGAGGGGCAGTATCACCTCCCTCTGCCTGCTGGCCACACTTCTTTTGATGCAGCCCAGGAGATGGTTGGCTTTTTGGGCTGCACTGGCACATTGTTAGCTCATGTTGAGCTTTTTGTCAACCAGCACCCCAAAGTCTTTCTCTTTAGGACTACTCTCAATCCATACTCTGACCAGCCTGTATTTGTGCTTGAGGTTGCCCTGACCTATGTTTTCAGATCTTAAGTAAGCCACACCAAATCTTGACAAAATTTCTGTCCACTGCAGGGTAGAAGTTGAAGAGAAGAGAGGAGAAAAGAGTTTGCAGAATTTAACCCTCATCCTGGGTTTGAGACTGATCCATGGCCCATTTTACCAGGAGACCATCACAACTTACAGATGTAGATCTGGTGCTGGACTGGTTAATCCTGAAGTCTGTATTGGGGCAACATCATACAGAGGTTCAGAATTTCCTCAAAGCAGTGAAGGACTTTATTAGATCAGTTCATGAGCACATGGGAATTAAGGTTTGCTTCGTGACTGTCCAGCACCAATCACAGAGTCAGCACTCATTAAATAATAAAAATAAAATACTCTAGGAAAACAATTAAATAATTGAAGTTCTGCCTACTTGATATCAAATCTGTTGTCATATCAAATATTCATGCAAAATAAATCTGTAGGTGTGTCTGTATGAATGGAGTGCAAGAGCAAATGGCGATGCTTTGCTACAATTTGATGGCCAGCGTGCAAGAGAAGTGTCTTCCTCCACTGTCACCTTTCTTAGCTCTGTGTATGTCTGTGTGTGTGTGTAGGCTCTCTCCTCTCCTTGAAACCTGTAACACACAGTGACTTAATCTATGGTATCAGTGACAGCTATGTGGTACTCAAGTACACCTTCCTTCATCCATGTATCTCCAATTTGACTTTCAGTAAATGTTTAATGATCCTTTGCAATTACTGGACCAAACAGTATTTGACAAGAATGCACCTTGTCTAATACTAGCACTTAGACAGGAGTGCATTTTTTAGATAGCACTTAGCATCCACAGTGTTTTCATGATATTTGTGAATGTACTCTCAGGTTGATGTTGATCTTAATGACCCCATTACAAAGGTCTTCTTATGCCTTGCTGTGTTATTGTCTCTCTTTCCTTGACTTTACTGATAAAGAGCTGCCAGGGTTCACCTGGGAACATTCTTACACTCAACCTCCTGAGTTCAAGCTCTAAAAGGACGTTGGCCTTACTGGTATGGCTGTAACTACCATAGGAGAAGTAGGTTCCCCATATGAGAGCATCTGAGACTGATCCTTTGGATTTTCTGGCTGCATTTCATCTCAACTGTGGCCCAACGTATTATGCACCCTTCTGCTGCGTGCCTCATGTATCTCTCAGTCTCCATGCAGATGAATGATTTCAAGTACAGTGTGGTCTCACTTTGGTTGCTGCTCCTGGGCTTGATGTCCATGGGAGCCAGAGCACGCATCAGGAGAGTCTGTGTTCTACAGGGAAGGCATGGACCCAGGTATCAGGACAAAGCCCATACAGAAGACATATAGGTATATAAAATAGGACAGATGAAGGAATATTGCTATTCAAATGACTTGGCCAAATACTTGGCAATAGGCAATTAAATAAGTCATTGCAAAATATGACTACAGAGCTGTGACTGCCCCTTTACCTGGTATAGAATCATAGAATCATTTAGGTTGGAAAGGACCTCTAGGATCATCAAGTCCAACCAAGTATCTGAAGGTACTTTCTGTAGTTCTGAAGATAGACAATGAATTCCCCCTCTAATGTTATGCTCACATCCTCTCCCTCTTAACTACCATCCCTTCAACCCATCAGGGTATGAAAACAGATTGTCTGCCCCATCCCTTCCTCTGCAGTAATGAGAGGAGAAAGCGTGAGTGAAAGCATGACTCACCAGGCTAATGATAAGGCAACTTTTTTGAAAGTTGGAGGAGGTAGGCTCCAGTCATTCCTCTGTTTTGTGCTTTATCTCATGCCTGTTTCATGTCATACCCTTGTTCTTTCAGTTAAACTGGTGCATTTTGGTATTTTGAACAAGGCATTATAGTCTGGTACCTACTTACTGTGCATGCTCATGGTGTTCTGCCTATGCAGTGATTTTATTCTGTGTGAGACCTTGACAAGCTTGAGCAGTGGGCCCATGCCAACCTCATGAAGTTCAACCAGGCCAAGTGCAAGGTCCTGCACCTGGGTCGGGGCAAACCCAAGCACAAATACAGGTTAGGCAAGGATTGGATTGACAACAACCATGAGGAGAAAGACTTGGGGGTGCTGGTCAATGCAAAGCTCAACATGAGCTAACAATGTGCCAGTGCAGCCCAAAAAGCCAACCATCTCCTGGGCTGCATCAAAAGAAGTGTGGCCAGCAGGCAGAGGGAGGTGATTCTGCCCCTGTATTCCACTCTTGAGAGAGCCCAGCTGGAGTGCTGTGTCCAGCTCTGGAGCCCCCAGCAGAAGAAGGACATGGACCTGTTGGAGAGGGTCCAGAGAAGGGTTACAAAGGTGATTAGAGGGCTGGAACCCCTCTCCTATAAAGACAGGCTGAGAGAATTGGACTTGTTCAACCTGGAGAAGAGAAGACTCACAGGAGATCTTATTGCAGTATTCCAGTACCTGAAGGGAGCCTACAAGAAAGCTGGGAAGGGACTTTTTACAAGGGCTTATAGTGATAGGACGAGGGATAATGGGTTCAAACTGGAAGAGGGTAGATTTAGATTGGAGATTAGAAGGAAATTCTTCAGTCTGAGGGTGATGACACACCAGGGACAGGGTGCCCAGTGGCGTTGTGGATGCTCCATCCCTGGATGTGTTCAAGACGAGGTCGAATGTGGCTTTGAGCAACCTGGTCTAGTGGGAGGTGTCCCTGCCCATCAAAGTGAGGGGTTGGAACTAGATGATCTTTAAGGTCCCTTCTGACACAAACCATTCTATGATTCTATGATTCTATGATTCTATGATTCTATGTCAATGAAGGAAGCTGAGGTTTCTCGTCTATTTCCATTTATATGGGATGGGATCTATGAAGCTGATCCAGTCACAATGAAAACTTCTCTTTTTGTCAAGTTCCCCCCTCCCCTGACTTTTCCACAGTGTCATCTTTTATTAAGATCACATTAGCACTTCTGGAACAGCCATATATTATCAGGATCTCTGAAAAGGATGAGTCAGACCATCTGATTTTATTTTGTTAAGTTCATTTTTTATTTCCTGGGTTTAGTTCAGATATGAACACATCTCACCCATTTTATCTTTAATATAATGCAGATGCTGGCACAAGCACTGATCTTGGTTACACTAGTGTAAATTTGGGAACATGCCAATGGAGCACTGCCAGGGCCATATTAAAATTTCACTTTCAGCATGGCTAGAATTGCTAACTTCTTAGGAGGCAGGCTGCTGTGGTGGGATGATTCAATGTACCACTTCTCAATAGCTCTGCAATTCTCTCTTGGTTGGGGAATATCCCAGGTAACACAATACAACTGAAGCCAGATACAGCCAAAAGGATGCTTTACAGAGCCTGAGATTGACTGGGCCGCTAGTTCACATAAGCCTTGACTGACAGGGATAAGCTGGTGGGATTTAATTAGTAAAGAGGGAAAAATGAAATAAACTTTGTACAGATGGAAGAACCATAACTAGTCAATGTACTTATTACCTGGCTATTTCCCAGAGTCATATATGTGACAAAATGAGCACATGAAACAAAACCCTTTTAATATGTACTTTATGCTAAATCAATGATAAACATGGGGTAAAATTGACCCCACTTCTCTGGAATGAATCATGACAAGAGTGGGTTGGTGGGAAAGACAGCCTGCTGCGAACCTTGATACCTCTGTAACTACTGATTTATAGGACTCTCCTGTCTTTGATCAGTTATCTTCCTACCCTTTGCATGTTTATTTGGTTGTTTAATATTGCCTACACTCTGACATGTGAGCTCTGCAGGTCAGTGATTCACTTTGTATAATTTTGTGGTCGCATCTTGTACTCACTTAAGAGTTCTTAGGATCCTGAAAAAACCCAGTAAGGTGTTGGTTTGCAGTCTTTGTGGAGCTAAAATGCCTGTAGACACTCAGGCCATTGAATATATGTAGTGCTTTTGCCACCTTATCCTGATTATGTGAACCAAGGTTTGATTCCTCAAGTATTTTACAAATGTTTAGTCCTTTCAACAAAATTCACCATTAAAATATACAGCATACTTTACTGCCGAGAGTAATAGTCTGGGATGAAGCCAGACTATGGATGAGTGGGGTCTGCCAGGACTCCAGGGTTTACATGGGACCTTTTGGGACTGCCTTCCTAAAGGCCCCAGGTGTAGCTTCTTGTAAGGTAAGCCCCACAGCACTGGAACATGGAGAGTGGACCTCTGGCTTCCCTTTGTTCCCAAATGGAAGACCCAAAGCCTTGTCTACACCTTACCCCTGAATTAGTAAAAGCTGCACACTTTTGTGACAGCGTAAGGCATAAATTTTTAAAAGACTGTAAGACAACTTGAAAGCCCTTAGATGCAAGCAGACATCTGCGTGAAGCTCTCAGTGAATTTGTGACTTTGAAGGGTGGAACAGCACTGTTGGGTGATGGGGAAGTGCTTGACTTTTTCCAATAAGGACCACGGTGGTACCATGGTACACAATGCTCCTGGACCGTGACACTTAATAGGCTTGTGCTTACACAGCAAAGCAAAATTTAACCCAGATATGCCCCAGAGTATGTTTGTCAGAAGAAAGCTCTCCATCAGTGTGACTGAACTGCTACCAGTATCTAAACTCATAGCTTTAAGTATCATTGCGCCGTCCTGTCTATGCTTTAGAACTATGTAGTCCTTGTACTGCCTCCAAGGCCTTGTCAGGTGTGTGTTCTGAGGAGGTCCACAGGAGCTTTGATCCTCTTTCTCCTCCTATGTGACATTATTTGGCATGGTGTCTGGCCTCATGTCACTTGGCTGAGCTGCGTCCATGTGGAGAATGGAATGGCTTCATCCATGTGGTGTTTGCAGAGAGAGGGAGACAGTGCCTGCCCTGTAGCTCTCTTCTGTCCTTAAGAAACCCTGCCAAACCTCAGCTTCTGTATCTTACCAAAGTAGATGGCAATGTCTTTTTCTCCAGCTATTACTGCTTGCAGCAGATACTGCTAGAGTCAGATAAGATTTGGGGCTGGATGCCAAAGGCCTGGAGGCTGTGATGGGTTTCCACCCACTGCTACTCACTGACTTCATGTCCACTATTGGTACAGGCAGATTGGGAACTGCAGGCAGAGTGCATAGATGAGTCCCCTGGATTTTACCCATGGCTCAGGTATACACACTCTGTCAGCAAACTTCTTTCTCCAAGAATCAAAGATATTTCAGCTTGTTTGAACCAGAGATGCTCTTTTTTAGTGATGACGGAGCAGTGAAGCATGGAGGCAAGGCTGACAACCCTGTGATGGTGCTGGCTATTTGACTTTGCACCTCTGATCCCTGCTGGTGAGGTGATGGGATGATTTTCACCCTGGGAGGGGGAACGGTCCTTTGCATCTCCCAAGATGTTCTTGGTGAATTGCACGGCTGGGACACCGTTTACAAGTTTCTCATACAGGAACCTGGCCCTTAGACCCAGACAGGTGCAGCACAGCCTCTCCAGTGAGGGCATTTCCTAGGTAGAGAGTCAAGAAGATTTCAAATGCTAGCTGATAGCTCTGAAATAGGAACAAGACATTTTCTTTCTCATCCTCTGCGATCATGGGGAGGGAATAGAGACAGCCACCACTCATTTAGCTAGAGCAATTCAATTTTTAAGAAACAGGAAGAGACAATAAAAAGCACTCTATGACTTAGGGTCATTTAAGCAGATAGCGCTGAAGCAAAACCTATGATTAAGAGCAGCAATCACTTTTATATATATTATTACATATTATTCAACTTTATTGCAACTGGAAAATAATGTATCTATCACATTAATCTTCTATTCATTTTCTTTTAAATAATCCCTACAAATGTTATAAAGAGTTTGAAACCCTATCTGCAGCCAAATAAGCATTTTTTTATTAGCTCTCATTTTATAAATGGAATGTGTCTTTCAAGTTTGAATTCAATCCTCTTCTCAGCACTAAGCCATATATTGGAGAGGTACAGCATTTAAATGCTGTCAGGATACCTTTGCAACCAGAAGGGCAAGAGAAAGTTCATTTCTGTAAAGTGAAGGCTTAGATTTTGGAGAGTAGAGCCAAATCTGTGCAGAAAATCCTAAAATTGCAAATACTGTGGATTTAGATTGATCCTAATAACGCATTTTATTATTTAGATGTAATAAAAATTCAAATGATGTGAAAAATAGTAAAACCTCTAGTTCAGTGAGAGAGATTGAAGTGTTCTTAGACTATGCTACATGAATGCCAATATAGACAATAGAGTTTTGATAGCTATTCATCTAACATTTGCAGAAAGATATTAACAATATATCACCCTTCACTGCCAGGTGCAAACACATAATATCATTCACCAATTATGTATTTAAGTTTTGGGAAAATGAGACTTTTCTGTAATGCTAATACCAAGACCCTGTGTCCAGAGACTTTGAACAGAGAGTCTCTGCCCCAATCCTGATCTCTTTGATATTTCTATTGACATCAAAAGCTAGAGCCATATGCAGAGAGTTTAACACTGCCATCTGCAGATTGCTGTTAAATTTACTGAGTTTTCTCACTGTTACATGCCTGTGTTTTCACTTAGAAAATCACAACAGTTGAGTTTTTGCCCTTCTCATTCACTGCTAGTTACTCAAGAGTCTGCTGGACACCCTCTGATGGAGTTTTTCTGGGAATGCTACTTCAGACTTTAAACACTAAATCAGTTTTGTCAAAATACACTTTCTTTCATCATGTCTCATTATTGAGTTTTCCATATTGGGGCTTGGAGCAACCAATCTGAGCACGAGGCTATCGAAGATGATGTGCATGTCCTGTGTTCTAGGACTACTTATGAACAATGAAAATCAGAGCTGATATCTTCCTTTCACTTAACAAATTTGCCAGAAGGGAAATACCTTCACTGTCAGAATTGCTATGTGGATGCATGAATTAGGATTAATAGACATTTTTGATAAGCTTTCTAAACTGGTAATTATAGAGAAGGCCTTATAGAATGCTTTTGTCTCCACAATGACAGCATGGGAAAGATGGAAAAGAGCAAAGACTGGACACAAATGACTTTATGTAAATATATAGTTTGTACAAGAGAAATGACAAACTAGAAGAATCTGAAAATCACTGCATCAAAGAACTGATCCCCAAAGTGACGCCCATGGGATGCTTTAATAAGCATGAGGTATGTCTATACGAAAACCCACAACCTGCTGCAGAGATTTGTGAAATATCAAAACCCTGAATAAACAAGTCCATATGCCACAGTGCAAAGCTGGAGTTACCAACTTGGACTTCAGTCCGGGATATCCTACACTGGTACTGCACTGAACCTAAGGCATATAAAGATCTATCTTGTACACAGTCAACTTTGGAGTCTGAGGGCATTGCTCCACTGTACTTCTAGTGCTATTGTGAACAATACCTACTGGAATACAGACCTGGTTGATTTTAATTCTGTTGCAAGCTCTGCCAACTATCTACAGTGTGATATTTAACACAAATTGTTTCTATTCTTTGTTTTCATATCTAGAATTAGGATAAAAGGATAAACATATCCCTTTGTAAAAGGTATCTGATTTTTTTTTAAACTATATGAAGTGGTATTTGAATCATTCTTTGATTATTAATTTATTCTTGGTAAAGATTCCAAGTAAGGATTTTACATAATAGAGAGAATAAGTAAATAATCCAATTGCAAGGGTTGAAATAAATCACTTTTAGCAGGTTTCATAGTCTTTAGAAGCTGATATTAAACTGGGCACTTATCAGCTTGAGAGACAATGGTATAACTTTACAGGAGAATTTTTATTGAGAGGGAAGAACAGACCCCATAAATGAGATATTAATATTTCCTTCATTACAGAGCAAGGTCACATACAGCTGCATTTTCAAAACCCAGGTGTTCTGCACTTTAGGCAGTAGGTCCTCAAGCAGATCTCTGCATGCTGCTCTGACTAGGAATTTTCAACAGTTATCTTAAATGCTGATCTCTTCTAAAAATATGACCATATAATTACATGCTCAGATACTAAGAATTGTGACAATGGTGACTGGAGGCATGTGTACTGGTTCCCTGCTGGACACTTGGAAATTAGCACTCCTTGCCTTTACTTCTCAATTGGGTTGCTACAAACACTGGCCTGTGGTTACAAATGGCTTCCTTATTCTCTGCCTAGCAGCGACAGAAAAATGATGCACCCAATTGCTAGTGCCACTTAAAAAAAAAGGGCACAGTTCATTAGTTTGAATGGGTGTGCAGTTCTGACCTAGTGTGTGATTTACATATTATAATGAGTCATTAGCATATGCTAATTACAAGCCTGAGCCTAGCCCTGGCCCCTCTAAAAAATGCTCCATAGATACTAGCTAGTGTTGGCTGTGCTCTGGATGCCGACTCCTGTTTCAAGCAGCAGCCTGGACTGGCTGACTCCAAATTTGGTACCAGGAGAAGTCTGTGTTTCTCTCTGCGGGATGGACCCCTGAATCAGATTTGAATGCAAGTAGAGGCTTTTAAAGGGAAAAAAAATGTTGCAGGGGGGCAATGGAGATTTCTGGGGAGCACTCATAACTGGCAACCTACTGTCATCTGCAAGAGAAGCCAGTCAAAAATGGATGGAGGCCTGCAGACCTTTCCTAAACGTGATGGCAATGTCTAGTCTATTCAGCATGAAGATATTATCAGAAAAAAGGCAAAGTGCCAAACCCCTGGCATAGTAGTTGAAGATCTATATTGCAGACCTTGCCATGAGTAAGAGCAAAACATGTTGAAGCTGAATTTCTCCCGCACTCCACACTTCTAGAAATGTTTTGAACTTGGCTCATTTGCCTTGGAGTCCAGCCTCCACAGTTTCACTTATGTTTGCTGCAGGAGGGACACAGCTCCTTCCTGGCTTACCTTCCACCTGCCAGAAGAGAGCAGAGAGTAGGGGAGCCTGGCTGCTCTTCACATCCTGAGGGTGGGCAGGGGAAGGATTTTTTTGCCTCCAGCTGAGCCTACTGGAGTGCCTTGGCTGCCTTCTTCTAGGATGGAGTCACTTACAGCCCCTTGATTTTCTTTTTTTCACTTGAGATTTCAGACTGTCACAATTGGTTCTAGTTAGTGGTGTTCCTGAGATAATTTACCTATTGGCCAGACACTATCATCTTTTCTCTTTTTCTTTGCACTGACCACAAGCTGCCAGAGCAGTGGAGCAAGACAGTATTGCCTGCCATTCTCATATGTTTTGGGGAACTATTCCTTTCTTCTGAATCCCTCCAGGCTCAAGATCAGAGCTTCCTGAAGAGTAAGAAATCAAGTAAGAGAGCTAGGAGACCTGCATGGTTGGGCAGGGAGCTAATGAATAAACTTAAGTTGAAGAAGAAGTCGAAGAAGAACATGGAAGGAGAGGCTGACCACTTGGGAAGAGTACAAAGAGGTTGTCAGAGAATGCAGGGATGTAACAAGGAAAGCTAAGGCCTCCTTAGAACTAAACATGGCAAGGGAGGTCAAGGACAACAAGAAAGGCTTTTTCAAGTACGTTGGAGGTAAAAGGAAGTCTAGAGGAAATGTGGGCCCACTGCTGAATGAAGTGGGTGCCTGGGGACTGAGGATACAGAGAAGGTGGAGTTACTGAATGCCGCCTTTGCCTCGGTCTTCACTGCTAAGGCCAGATCCCAGGAGTTCCAGACCTATGAGACCACAGAGGAAGTCTGGAGGAAGGGAGATTTTGTCTCAGTTGAGGAGGATTGGGTCAGAGAGCAGTTAAGCAAACTGAACATCCACAAGTCCATGGGCCCTGATGGGATGCACCCGCGAGTGTTGAGGAAGATGGTGGAGGTCATTGCTAGGTCACTCTCCATAATCTTCGAAAGGTCCTGGAGAACAGGAGAGGTGCCTGAGGACTGGAGGAAGGCCAATGTCATCCCAATCTTCAAAAAGGGCAAGAAGGAGGACCTGGGTAACTATAGGCCAGTCAGCCTCACCTCCATTCCTGGAAAGGTGATGGAACAGCTTGTTCTTGCCACCATCTCAAAGCATGTTGAAAAAAGGAGGCTTATCACGAGTAGTCAACATGGATTCAACAAAGGGAAGTCATGCTTCACTAATCTGATAGCCTTTTATGATGGCACAACTAGATGGATAGATGAGGGGAGGGCAGTGGATGTGGTATATCTCGACTTCGGCAAAGCTTTTTATACTGTCTGCCATGGTATCCTCACAGCCAAGC
>VYZX01032788.1:59747-72427 GCA_013401335.1 Brachypteracias leptosomus | reverse complement strand
TGGACGTGCTGGTACGTGTCCAGAGAAGGGCCACGAGAATGATCAGAGGACTGGAGCACCTCTCCTATGAGGATAGACTGAGAGAGTTGGGGTTATTCAGTCTGAAGAAGAGAAGGCTCCGAGGGGACCATACTGTGACCTTCCAGCATCTTAAGGGGGCCTACGAGAAAGCTGGTGAGGGACTTTTTAGGATGTCGGGTAGTGGTAGGACTAGGGGGAATGGCTCAAAACTAGAGGTGGGTAGATTCAGATTAGATGTTAGGAAGAATTTCTTCACCATGAGGGTGGTGAGACACTGGAAGAGGTTGCCCAGAGAGGTGGTGGAAGCCCCATCCCTGGAAATTTTGAAGGCCAGGCTGGATGGGGCTCTGAGTAACCTGATCTAGTGGGAGACATCCCTGCCCATGACCAGGGGGTTGGAACTAGATGATCTTTAAGGTCCCTTCCAACCCTGATGATTCCATGATTCTATGATTCTATGATTTCTCTTGCTTCATGCTTATAGTCCTCTTCTGTCAATAGTCTCTCCTGTCATTACATCTATCCGGGTAAGAAGTGTAGAGGCTGAAGTGTGGAAGGTGCCTGGTTGTATGTACAAATCCAGAGCAATCTTCATGATACACAGACAGTCCTTCCAGTTATGTTGACCTCTCCTGTATAATGGTGGTGAGTAGACTGGTAGTGGTGCTTACTGTGTGCCCAGTATCTCAGCCTTGGATATCACCTTCCCAGCTACTGGTACTATTGCCCATCTTTCATCTTGTCTGGCTAGGGGAGTCACACTCAATACTGACACCCTCAATACTCAGAAATAATGTGTTGAGCACTTATTAATCATGGAATTGGCATTCAAATCACAGGATGTTAAAAATAGTAATTTTCTTGTTCTTTCTGATTCTGGAGCCACCAGAGGTCAGCGTCTCTAGGGCTTTTTCTGCAATCATTAGACATTGCTGGAGAAGAGGAAGGCAGAGAGGAAGCGAGCACACATACACAGGTCTTCTGACTACAGGGGCTGGTGCTGCAAGAAAACAGACAACAAGTGTTATGGAATAGATTATAAAACCTGGAAATGCTGCACATGTTTTTGTCTGTGGGCAGAATAAAACAGGCAAGAATGGGCTGTACCTAACAGAAGCTTTCATTTCTTTCTGTTGAATATGTTTTTTCTAATTTCTCCTGATCCTGGTCTTTGTTCTGTTACACATAGCCACCCAGAAAAACACCTTTCCTGTGCATTTTCATCTTTAACTTCACGTTTGCCCATCCTGAGATTTCACTGCCCACTATCAGACATGATGGCTGTTATTACGTGACTCTTCATACAGCTGAAGTATCCTGTTTTTCAAACAAACTTCTATCAAGTAGAAGTGATTAGCCAAATTAATGTGAAGTTAATGTCCCAAAGCAGCACAATTTGTTCTCAGAACTTCATGCGACATTTAGCTAACAGCTAAAAGAAAGAGTTCCATTTGATAAAGCGATCAGAAAGAGCCACATCAATGAGCTCAGATATGCAGGGCTTGTTATAGTTTTTTCACTACGATAAATTAAAGAATAAGTTTTAAATAATGTATTTAGCCAGGCAAGCATATTAAAAAAAAAAAAAGGCAATTTGAAAAGTTTCTTGCTATTTCCATGGTGCATCTCGGGAATGTTAGCTCTGAGGGCCACCAGCAGAGAACAGTGCTGAGGAATGAGGGAGAGATTAGGCTTAGGAAGGCCAAAATGCCAGAATTGAGGTGGAAGTCCAAGTCATTCAGCCTTGACATGTTAACACCAACAGGCCTGTAATGAAATAGCTCACTGGTCATTCTTTCACTTACAGAAATAGCCTTTCACTTGCAGAAACATATGTCCATATCATGATTGGAGTAATAAACGTCTGTCATAGGACAATGGATGTCAGCTGTTTCCAAAAAGGCTCTCAGAAGATCCTACCCTAAAGCATGATGAGCACTTGTTAGCAATCTTTTCTACAGAAAAAATCCAGACAGAGGCAAGACTAGGATGGTAGGTAGCCCTTTTGCAGGTGCATTATCTCAGCTGCCTGGGGAAGTGCACACAACACCTGCTCAGGCACTACCTGACTGGAGTCGAACCACTTCAATTAGTCTCTCATTTTAATGAGCACCAGCGTAAGTCACATCTTTTTTTAAATCACTCTCTTGTGATTTTATCCTTTGAAGTGCTGTTAATCCTCCACTACCAGCAAGATCACTTAGGAAATAGCTCACAGTACCACTCAGGTGTGCTGGGCACCTCGTAAGATCAGGCCAGGTCTATATGGTTTCTTGTTTATAGTTTTCAAGGTTTACTTTGTCTGCAAATGGGACTCTCTTGGGCAGACCATCTGCCATCTGCCATCTGCCAGTGTGGTAGATGGCTCCTATTATGTGGCTGACTAACTGACCTAGGATGGCCTAAAATGGCAGTGTGGCCATTCCAGACATGGTTTTAAATTAATTCATCAAAATCTCCTCTCAATTTAAACATGCACCTTCTTTGCAAGGACTATTTCATATTCTTTATTCCCACATTCCTAGGACTCATCACGTAACTGTGAATTGTTCTGCCCATTCACCTCAGCTAATGCAGATAAAGTATAAAAAAAGCTTTCAATATAGTAAATGTTTTGTAGATGAATGTCGGTCTGTTGAGTAGAGCAATTCTGCTTGCACTTCAGTATTAAAGAAATCTTGCAAATTAGCATTCCATCGGCTACAAATCCAGCAACTTTGTGGTAAGCTTTTAAGAACATATTCCATGATCAGATGATTACATATTGGGCTAGAACCAAAAGTGATTGAACATTGAAATTAGAAGCCCATGAAATAAGCTGAGATCCCTAGAAAATCAGCTCACAGTTTATTGTAAATTTGATTATGAATTTTTAGGCACTAAGTAGACAAAATTACTGTTAATCACATGTAAATTGCGATACTGGAACTAATCTACTGAAATTAGTGGGACTTTTGCCATTGATTTCCACAAAAGTAGGATCAGTCCTGATCTGAGCAGGGAAGGGGAGGTGGAAAATTAATGTCTTGAAGAAGAAAGACTTAGGCCAGGTATCACTATCAAAATGATGGATGGCTCAGTAAGTAAACAACCCTTGACTCTTTTTCTCTCCCCTAAAAAGGCATCATTAGTTGAATATCTATGCCCAGCTCATGTGCCACTTCTTTTTCAAAAGTTAAATTTTGTTAGCATGATGTATTCATATCAAACTGGAAACTTATTTCCTGAATACGTGCTGATGAAACATTTGATAACTGTCACAAGGAGTAGAGATCCAGTCTGTAATGGTGTGTCAATAGAAGGGTTGTATTTGCTGGAAGTGCTGCTGTGGGGTGCACTGGTCCTTTCTGCCTGCCATGATTGAATGGCATGGGACACTGCAGCCTGAGTGTCAGACAGAGGCACTGCAGCCTGAAGTCAAGTAAGCATCCTTACTGTGGCTATAGGTTTCTTAGGAAAAGCTAATATGTTCAGGTAATATAGGGACAGAACCTCATAATTAAAAGTACAAATCAGCTGCATTTCAGAGTGAAACAACTGCAAGCTAAAGAAAGATATGTTTTTTACTATCCAGAGTTCAGCCTCAGTATGTATTTAATTACTGTAGCATTTGGGAATAAGTAGGCACAGTTTATGAATCAATTATTGATGGTGCTGTAACTTCCTCCATTGCAGGCCAGAATGCACAAATGACCTTTGCACTTTTAAGGCACGACCATCCAATATTGATCACTATTTCCTGTACTGTTTAACCTTGTGGAAAAATCATTATCAGCTCACATTTATGAAGGCAGAGATTCCCTAATTCTTTCCCACTTTCATGGACTCATCACAGCAATCTAGGGCAGAATGAGGAGAGAAGTTAATAATCACTTTAAGCTGCCTCTGCACCATATTCTTAGGCTACTGGAGATCCTTGGCAAAAATTCTTCTTCAGACTGGCTCAGCATTACTCTAGCTCACTCAAGCAACGACAGCCTTTGGCCGTAGCTTACCAGCCACACTGCTCTGTCTTTTTCTCCTGTTGCGTATGCAAAAGCGTGGCGAAAGTGTCTTTACCCAGTCTGAGAAATTCCTTACATAAGGTAGTTTCTCCAGGGGCCCTTTATGCATGATTTACAGCATCATTATGCTATCACGCATCCATAAAACCCATAAAGTCCCAGACACTGAAAGCAAGACTCACACAGGCTCACACTTTCCTCTAACTGCTCCTGTACTCCCAGACTACGTGCAGCACAGAGTGCCTCTCCCTGCCTCCAGGAGCTGATGCGATGCCCTGGCAGGTCGCAGTGGGTTGCCAACCGGTTGCGAGTTGCACATGATGGCCCTGAGGGAGAAGGCTAAAGAGTCCCTGACAGATGTGGGCATACCTGTGATGTGGCTGGGTGACAGAGGTTGCATTGAAGCGCCATGGCTCTTCCCACCTCATCTGATGCCAGAAAGTTTTCCCCTATCAGCAGATAAGCCATTACACAGTCTCAGCTGTCAAAAAAAGAAGCCTGAGAGTCTATTCAAATGTGAATTAAACACTACTACTTGGGTACTGTGTTATGACAAGCATATTTCCATTCATTATTTTCAGCTACCCAACAAGAAATCATTTTGATATCACTGGCTAACTCTGTATACTCAGTAATTTGAATATAATGACTTCGGTTTCATCTGAAGACTCAAAATTCCTCTGGGCAAATTGGATAATTTTTTTAATCTTTGCGAATAGAAAAATTTAGTAGCCATGGTTGATTTCCTATTTTGATGGGTACATTGCTTTCTTAGCTATCTCTCAGGCAGAGTATATCACCTGAAGTGTGAAGTTCTACAAGCACAAATTATGCCTGATACTGAAATGCCTTCTTTTTCCCCCTAATTAGAAAATTTAATTTGATTTAAATGGCAGTTCTGCTGAGGTACTTGTATTTATTTTGCTTTGAATTCACAAATGTTCTGAAAATGTTTTCAAAATATTAAATGAAGCTATATGTTTTCCGTGGTCAAGAAAACCAAACCAAATCAAACCAAACCAAACCGCTAATTATTACTTGAATATGCTATTCCCAAACATTTTAAGAAGGCTTGCTTTGCTTTTGCTTTATTCACAGGCTTTGATTTTTCAGGACTGGCGACTTCTCTTCTGTGACAGAAAATTGCAAGTTTCAGCTACAAAGACCCAAGAAAAACATAAATCTCTTTATAAGAAACACATTATCTTAAGACAATCTTTTTTCAGTCTAGTGTGTTTGCAGACTCCTGTGGGTCCCAGCACTCCTACTATGGGGACCACAAAAGGTAAGCAAAACCAGCATGCCCACTGCCAGTAAAGTTTCATTTGCTGTGCAGAGATCCCCATCTCCAGCAATAAATCCTTACGGGTCCATGAATTGGAAAATGTTGAAAACCACTGCCCTAGGAATTGTGCTCCTACCTTGGAGCTATCTTTGCTAATTGGGCAGAGCTGACAAGCAGGTCCAATATGGTGAAGAGAGATCCCCAGATTATTAACAACATGATGGCACCTGGAAGTTTTGTAGAGCGATAGGGGCACAGTTCTAATCAAGGACTTTTTCAGCCTCTTGTATAGCCCATCTGTTAAAGATTTAGCATATTATATATAATGCCCTCAGCAACTGACTTTCACGTATGTTCAACTGTGAAATATCTTTTGTAACTAACATGAAGAAATTATTCTTTATTATCTGTTAGGTCCTTAGAATGGAATCTCTGCAAAAGTAACCAAAATAAATGATCTATGTTTTCAATATCTATGAAATATTTATATCAGATGGAAATACTCTGCTATCCAAAGCCCACTAAGTTATGGACATTTTTTTCAGGATTTCACTACAATTCTACTCATGGCCAAACTCTGCATAAGACAAAGGAGATGTGTTAAACCTAGGGTACTCAGATTTTAGGTGGAAAATAGGAAACAATGTAGTGCAAACATAATTACACTTCTACCTGATATGAAGTGATATATTATAAGTATTAGAATACAGTTTATTGCAAAGTATTGAAGCAGTTTGCTCTTTGTTTTTTTCCTTTACTTGGTGCAGCACAAGTAAAGAGTAAGGGATGTGTCCTGGCCAAGTTCCCATTTGGGAAATTACATTTTCCCTGACCCTAAATTCACCCTACAGTGGCAAAGAAAAAGAACAAAAAGCCTCCAGTCTTAAATAGTTCTCCATTACTGTAATTATTAATCATCAGGTACATCTGATGGTTTCCTTTAGTTTTGGGAAAAACAGATCATTGTTTGCAGGGCTCCTTATTAAGTTATTATGCTTTCATTCTCTAGAATGAAAAACACACTGTAAATATAACATAACTGGTTTGGGGAAGCCTTTTTGTTTCTGAGCTAGTTTACATCTTTAGTAACTGATACTAGAGTAATATAATCTCCTTGTCTTCAAATTTGTTTTCAGTGTTTGACTTAGCAAAGAGTTCCTTCCTCTGTTCTTCCTCAAACAAAACTTCCATTTGAGTCATGGAATACTTGTCTGGAGTAAGAGTGTGTGCAAATCAGTCAGGATTTCAGCATTTGACCGTTATGGCTGCCATGGCTTGGCAACATTGGCTTCTCAAGGATAGTTGCCAGAGTAGCTACCAAGATGTCACCATGCAAAGGTTGGGAGACTACCTCCAGGTACCTGACATTGGTCCACAGAATCTGGCAGAGCATTTTGCTGTTCCAGGAGCTGCTGAAGCATGTAATGTGCTGAGCTCCATGGTTTGGGAATACCTGTTTGAAGTGATGTTTCAGCAAGTGGCCTTCCATCTGTAGCTGGGTCAGGAAAACTCTCCCTTATGCTTTTGCAGGAAGGTTGAGTTGCTGTGATCTCTCATGTTGTCCCCTGCAATATCCATTAGTGCTGCTATTACAGTGCTGGCAGAAGGTGATGAAGAAGTGTGAGAAGTACATGCCACATGGAACCAAGTCCTCATCCACACCACCAGACTGGGCACATGTGCTGTGAAGACATGGAGGAGCACACAGCCTCAGCACCATACCAAGTGGCCATCACGATGTTATTTTGCAGTTCCCAGAGATTGTGTTCTCAATACCAATAGTCATCAGCTGGAAATGAAACTAAACTGTTCAGATTCTTACAGAATCAGGGCTAGTGAGTCTCAGGACTAGAATGCCCTTCCAAGTCTGCTTTAGATTCAGCTTTATTTCCCTGAAGTTAAGTTGAATTCACACTAACAGATCTCCATGTTTCTTCCTTAGCTATGCAATCCAACAACTTTTTTGAAACTGATAAATTAGAACAAAAGATGCAATCACAGCTTAATTTTTGTGTGTGTTTTTGTTGTTTGCAGTTAGAGCAAGGAAGCTGTGCACTTCAAGAAGTCACCAAGATTCTGTCATTTGTAAGGCGGACTATGCCGAATACTTACTTTCATTTAGAGATAATAGACTCTAAAATTGCCCAGTTTTGATTTACAGACATAAATTGGTAATAAAAGTCTCTAATGACTTTAAACATTTTGCATTGATAATTAAATTGTAAAGGAGGCTTTACAAAAAAGAACAAAACAAAAAAGTATGTATAACCCACCTGGCTTTTCCTGACCTTGGAAGTTCATAAATTAATATTAACCCCAAAGTTCAAGAAAATTGCAACAGAGTTGTACTCAGACTGCTGACAATTTCTGGGAGAACCTTGCAAAGAACACTATCATAGATTTTGATGAGAGGAAGGGTTTTGCAAAGAGATGGTATCAGCTTTTAACCATCCTCTCATGGGCAGGGGCAAAACAAGAACAGAAATTGCTTAGGACATGCCTTAAAGCTCAACAAGTTTTTGAATGGATATGTTCATGTATCTGCTCATCTGAAACAAAGCAAAAAATCACTGAGTTATTGATTTTTACCCCAGCATAAAAGCATTTTATATTTTTGTTTTTCATTGCTCTATATGCTATTCAGCGCTTGAATACTAAGCAAAGATGAATTAAGTCATTTACTCTTAGAAACTTCAAATGTGAAGTGATACATTATTGGTGATAACCAGCTAGTCTTACACAAAGTACTCTTATTTGCTTTCATAGGAAAATCACAAAAAGAGACAGACTTACCCAGTTCACTAATCAAATTAACAAGATGAGTGAGTATACATTAATAATATATAATTCAGATGCTTTTCACCTCCATCATTAACAAATTTGATGATATTTTGAGTATTTATTATGGTGAATTCTTGAAATATAACTCTTAGGACCCAGTGTCAAATTTAGGGCCCTGATTTTCTACCCAGGTTTCTCCAGTTCTAGCTGATGTCAATTACAATTCCCATGGACACTATCAGTTAGCTAACATGGTGTACAATATCCCATAGTAAAGTGGTAGATTGCTGGAATTGTCTCCAATGTGTAAACGCGTATCAATATTTTAATCCTCTTTATGTTGCTGGATGTATCCAAATACTGTGTAGGAACACCCTGACTGGCTCAAACTGAATGTGTGTAGCCTATAGGACATTCTTAAGGAAACAGTATAAGAAAGTGTGAGAGAATCAAGTGATCTTTGCATTGGGACATACTCTTAAACTCTGGTCTGGTGTTACTTGGTTGCTTATTGCCCAGGTAGCTTCCTACAAAGTCAGAAGAAAGAATTCTGTATGAACTGAGATTGTATCTGCACTAATGTTTTGGTTGAAAGTAATAATCAGATTTTTACAGAATTTCCAGTTGTTTCCTTTTTACATGTACTGATTTGATTCACAAGGTGGATTTGGTGCATGTGAGCAAGATTTCTTTGAGACCAAACTAAGCAAGAAACTCTCCTCTTGGTTCATATTAGACACACTCAAAATCCAGATGGAGTCATAAGAGTACAAATACTGACTAGAGCTTTGAATACCTTTGCAGCACGGGCATGATGGGGAAGTTCAACCCAGAAGACCTGGCTGAATCTAGCCTGAAATAAAATCCTATAATTGTATGTAGTGTAAATGCAAATACTCCAATACAGACCTTTAAGTCTGTGTTTGAAAGGGCAAAGCTGCAACTCTTTCTTGAACTACTAAGCTTCAAACCTCTCCACTGTCTTTGTGGAAAGAGACTTTAGCATAAGGGACTCCATAAAAATGGAGTCTGATGGGAATTCATGAACTTATGCAGCAGCAGTTAATATTAGACAATATTACCTACATATCCATCTCCCAGATATAATTTTAGAAGCTGCTGTCTTCTTGTTTGCTAAAAGCAAAATTTAGCTAAGAAGTCTAAAATGCAAAGGGAGAAAGCTCTTTTTTTTTTTCTCTCAAATTGCTCTGCACAGTTTACCAATTAGTTTCCTTGACATTGAATTTATTAGAATTCTGGATATTTTCAGTGACATTTATGAGTGATCTGATAAAATTAGATAAATTAGTATTTATATAGCAGTGCAGCAGGTTGCAGGTACTGGTTAGTACCTAACAACCTGCTCCAGAGAGGAGTCAAAAAAACATGGCAAAAGAAGACTTCTTAGTTACAGAGTGGCTGCAGAGTCCCCTTTCCATGCTGCATAGTCACATCCTGGACCTTCACATCAGAATTCCCCTGTGTGGCATCTTGCATGTGTGAGAAAGTGTACGTACAGCCACACTGGCATGCAACCATCTAGAAACTAGCTGATAATGCAGGATGTATTGTAAGCTACTGTTGCTCTGAGCAGCAATAACTAGCTGCCTGTCTTAGGGAATTGTAGGGCACCAATCATTGTAGAATTTAAGTGCCAATAATGCTTAACATTTATTTTACACTTTACAGAGTTAAAGTGCTGTAGGAACATTAGCTAATTAATTATTGCATCTCCCTTGTGAGGTGGGTCGGTTGGTAAGTATTAGTCCCATGTTACAGATAGGAAAACTGAGATGCAGTGTTCTCCCCTCTTATTTTTCTACTGCATTCTGTAAAGCTCCAGACACTCTCTAGAGAAGTTTGCTGCAAGTTAGCTGCCCAAAGCCACTATTCAAGTTGGGGTCCTAGGCAGTATTATAAAATTGGACTTCTAGTCCCCTGTCACTTGCTCATTCCTCCATGCACTACACAGCTTGTTTCTGGATGATAAGAAAACTGTTATGTTGCAGCAATCACATGGAAAAAGCAAACAAATCAGACCTAAAGCAACAAACCCAGTGCTCTGGCAGATCTGGTTTGTCCAGAACTCCAGCAACTTATTTGGGTACTCTGCTATCTCTACTACACATTTCCCATACAGCACCAGAAATAGGATAGATATGCTTTTGAATAGATTTCCAGAAGCACCTAGAGAACCTTGCAAGAAATGACAGCTGTGCTTCTCAGTTGACTGCTGCTTGAGAAGCCCAGAGCTGTCACAAGACTGGGATACCTGAAAGCTCAATAATATTTTTGAAACCTTTCCACAATGTCATACCATTCAGCATTCAAATCACTGGAAGCAGCCTTAAAGTCCAAGCACTGACTTTGTTGCTCAAATCCAGGTTCTAGCAGAAATTTAATTTCTACTGGGTTTGTGGTTTTGGGGAACAACTCTCAGGGTCTTGCTAGCACTTGAAGATGTGGCCTTTTGATTCCTCTATGAGGTGCATTACTAAGCTGAGAACATTCATAGGTGTTTTAAAATATGACATCATCAACATAAATCAAAATGTTTGGATCTTACAAAACCACCAGACCTCTTCAGTTGTAAACTTTATGGTTTTCAGAAGCCATTGGCTTCTCCTTTCAGTCTGCTAGTGCATTCAATTTATTCCTCCTTTGATATCTAAACTTTTTTTATGAAGTAAAAGCCTTCAATATGAACTCTGCAAGAGGGACTGGGTTGTTTTCTACATGTTATTACAATTACAGCCAAGAATAAAAAGGCAAGTCTGATACACTGAGCACCCACTATATTATTGTATTTTCTGATAATGAAAGGGTTCTGAAATGTGGGAGCTGTAAGATAGTTATAGGTGGAGCACCCTGAACATTGCTCCATCTCAGATGAGAATGTTGCAAACGTCAAGTGAGAGTGACAGAGCATATATTAGTATTTTAATTAAAATGGTCCAAAATATTGAGCGATGAAAGACACGCTTAAGGAGTGAGATATTTGGAACTACTCAAATCTGTGAATGAAGCTTCCATGAATATTTTCTTACTTGTAGAGCTCTGACCTTCTCTGTGTTGGATATTGTTGAAGAGAAAATAATCTGACAGTAAATGGAGAATCCCTCTGCTTTGACTTGTACAGGTTATGTTTGGAATTGAGAAAGGGTATGTCCTAAGAATTTAGCAATTATAAGTCAGGCCTCCAAATCATGTGATGAATACTGGGTTATTATTTGCTAGTCACATTTTGTTATGCCCAGATAGTATTTTCAGCCTTGCCTTTGCAGTTTTTTGCATTGAAAGCATAATTTAGATTTTTGTCATTCTTAGCTATGAATCTGATCTAATCACATTCCTCTAACAACAGGTGCTTTAAGAAACCCCCAGGATTCACAAGACCCAGCAATTTCAAAACACGATTCGTAAAGCTAATAACAGTTCTTCATATAAGTAGAACTAATTACGTGCATGTACTTGGCCTTTAAACACCAGTTCTGTTTTCTCTCTGAGACATTTGTACTTTTAATTTCTTCACCTCTCTGTTTATTGTTCTTAATTGAATTGTGCCCTCAAGTGATTAAGAACTCAAGTTAAGATTTCATACTTTTCTTTAAGTATGTGATGGAGATAAATGGGTTAACGCAAACACTTTCATGGCAATATTTTGAAAAATTTAAATTATTAGTTTGTTTGACTTAAATACTTCTTCAAAACACTAACAATAGAAATATTGCTGCATTATGCTAGTAGACAAGATCCAATGATGAGAATTTTCCTATAAAATTATTGTAGATGATGTAATAGGAAGGTGTCTTCTTAATTAAACAATGTGTAAATAAAAAATACATAATGAAGAGTCACTTGATTTAAAAAATAATTTTAAGTAAGATAATACCTAATCAGTAGCATAAGCAAGATTATAGAAAAATCATATTTAACTTTTTGTTCTGGCAGCGGCCTTTGAAAAACCATTTCTGGTAGCCTTCCCTGGCATTCACTAAATATTGGCAACCTTGGCAAACTGGCAGAAAAGAGGATGCAGAAATTATCTAGTTCAAACATCTGAATCATTGAGTGTTGGCTCTGCCAATCTTCATGTCCTACCCTTGGGTTCTCCTCCACCATCCATCACTATTGTGCTGGGGATTGGGCTGGTGCCTGCAGCTAATGAATACTGCATTTCCTCCTCTTGTTTCATCACACCTATCAAGATGGAAATGTGAAATACTGTATGCTGAATCTCATCCTGACTCTTGCCATCAACATAACCATGAAGCAGTGTCAAAGAAGAAGAGTCTTGGATAGATGGTTTTGAGCTGCTCTCACTCCTGACCTGATGCCTCTACTGGAAAGCTGACACCACTTGCTGTGGGCAAGTTGTAGTATGGTTTGTTTAACAGGATAAATCATGCTTTTATCACTGGAAATAAGATGTGGTGGAGACACGTTGTCATGGTTACTTAGCCATTTCCCCAGAGTCACAACCCCAGTGTCCCAGAGGGGACATAATTCTATTTTATGCATATGCATGAGGCTAGCAGGTGCTTTGGCACTTTAATTATATATTTTTTTAATAGCTAACTGTAGAATTG
>VYZX01032788.1:11097-59033 GCA_013401335.1 Brachypteracias leptosomus | reverse complement strand
GAATCCCTCTGCTTTGACTTGTACAGGTTATGTTTGGAATTGAGAAAGGGTATGTCCTAAGAATTTAGCAATTATAAGTCAGGCCTCCAAATCATGTGATGAATACTGGGTTATTATTTGCTAGTCACATTTTGTTATGCCCAGATAGTATTTTCAGCCTTGCCTTTGCAGTTTTTTGCATTGAAAGCATAATTTAGATTTTTGTCATTCTTAGCTATGAATCTGATCTAATCACATTCCTCTAACAACAGGTGCTTTAAGAAACCCCCAGGATTCACAAGACCCAGCAATTTCAAAACACGATTCGTAAAGCTAATAACAGTTCTTCATATAAGTAGAACTAATTACGTGCATGTACTTGGCCTTTAAACACCAGTTCTGTTTTCTCTCTGAGACATTTGTACTTTTAATTTCTTCACCTCTCTGTTTATTGTTCTTAATTGAATTGTGCCCTCAAGTGATTAAGAACTCAAGTTAAGATTTCATACTTTTCTTTAAGTATGTGATGGAGATAAATGGGTTAACGCAAACACTTTCATGGCAATATTTTGAAAAATTTAAATTATTAGTTTGTTTGACTTAAATACTTCTTCAAAACACTAACAATAGAAATATTGCTGCATTATGCTAGTAGACAAGATCCAATGATGAGAATTTTCCTATAAAATTATTGTAGATGATGTAATAGGAAGGTGTCTTCTTAATTAAACAATGTGTAAATAAAAAATACATAATGAAGAGTCACTTGATTTAAAAAATAATTTTAAGTAAGATAATACCTAATCAGTAGCATAAGCAAGATTATAGAAAAATCATATTTAACTTTTTGTTCTGGCAGCGGCCTTTGAAAAACCATTTCTGGTAGCCTTCCCTGGCATTCACTAAATATTGGCAACCTTGGCAAACTGGCAGAAAAGAGGATGCAGAAATTATCTAGTTCAAACATCTGAATCATTGAGTGTTGGCTCTGCCNACTTTAATTATATATTTTTTTAATAGCTAACTGTAGAATTGTGACAGAAACACAGGGTAAAAAGGACAAGAAATGGACTTGGAGATCAGGCAATAGAATTGTCAGGGAAAGGAAAAAAAATGTCCAGGTTTCTAGAGGTCACTGCCAGAATTTAAAAAAAAGTAAATAAATATGTTTCCTAATTATGTAGGCAAGTCAAGGAGATACTGAAAATTATAATCTCCAGGTAGGAGGATATGTGAAAGAAACTTTACAGAATTGAATTCGTATATGAAATTTTTCTGTAAGAAAGTTACTCAGCACATGGAAATGGCAAGAAGAGTGAGAGTGTGAGAAACAAGAATGAATAAGATATTAACTCTTACGTAATTAAGAAAAGCCCCCCCAAACCACAATAAAATATGTAACTACAAAAGCTATTGTACAATGGTTGGTATCATCAGATGACTACTTTCATGCCTGCTTGAGAGATTTTGTAAGTTACTGCACTTCATTTAGCAGCTGTCTCCTCAAGTCAGTTATGACCTACCAGCTCCTGCTGTCCCACGTCTTAATTACTGTCCCTCAGTTAAAAAGGGCTCAGTACAATAGAAAGTAAACCAGCTTTGAGTCAAAGTAACTTATAAGGACAATGATTTCCCAAATTATCTTCGGATATATCAGCTTCTGTGTGATTACTGTACATCCAAATATTGTACAAGTCTGTGCATGTTTTTACAGATAACTGATGTTTAGACATTGATTTATGTGTCCAATAGTATGATAAACCACAAAATCTGGAAAATCTCTGAGTACTGATACCTGGCATACATAAAAGTTACCATGCTGAAAGAACAACGCTTTACAACTAGTTGTATGTGTCTCCTACCACTGAAACACAAAATTCACTTTACTGCTGCTGATCATGTTAGGGATGTTTGGGACTTAGTCAGAGATTTATGGAGTTGACAGGAACAAACTTACTCACAGGAGTCAATAAGTCATGAATTTTTCTGAGTAACGTCCCAGATCTTTTCACTATACTTTTTATAAGGGGTTGGGAAACCATTATTTCATTAATAATGTCAAAATTGCAAATTGATTTTTCATTTGGTGGGAATGAAAATGATGCTGTTCATTATTTTTGTGAGTGACTTCAAGTCAGATGAGGTATTATTTAGTTTTAAGGACATTCATTTTGGATTTGTGATGGTCTTATTCTGTTACATGAATATATAGAGACACATGTGATATTTCTCTCTCTCCCTCTCCACTTCTCCTCCTTCCCACTTAGTTTTTTCCAAAATTGATATGTTTCCACAAAATATTTTCTTTTTGACAGAAAAATGAATTCTAGTGAATGTTGTTTCAGATCTTTAAAATTGTTCTGGTTTTATGTTCTTGAGCATCTTTTTTTAAGAGCATCACGTTGGGCTGTGCTTTCATGGACTTTTGGCTCAGCCTTAATGTCCTTTTCTATTGTAGGGTTGTTTTTAACTCTGGTCAACTCACAGAATCTGCAAACAAATTCAAGAAAGGGGGAGGAAAAAAGCAGGGGGATGAAGAAGCATGAGTTGTTTATCAAAACACTTATTTAAAGAAAAATGTTTGAGCAACTGCAGGTTTTGATAGAGCAATGATAATGTGGCCACTGAAACACTTCATTTCTGAAGAGAAGTTGACTATATCCCTCTTTCCCCAGTAACTGCTATTCTGGAGCAAGGTCAGGAGGCATAGAAGCCAAAGAAGCAACATTTATACACAAGGTGAGAGACGTCCATAATCAATTTAAATGGGGCCTGGACCAAAAATGTTAAGAATTGTTTTCCCCTGTTAAAATTTTACCTAAATGTTTATGTTATCCTGGAAGTGTTTCATGGTAACAAAGCATGTTTGGCTCATGTAGGTTCTGATAAAGGTTAAGGCTCTGTGTTTCTTACCAGAGTTCTCCTCCAAAAATTTCTCTTACACAATTAAGCAATATTCATTTTACAAATGTTAGGAGCACTTTTTTCCCTCCACTGTAAACTTGAAGCCTGAGAAGAATCTTGGCTGTTTTCTATAAAATTCTAGATAGCTAATGTAACAGCACTGCTGTTGTGGACACATACCATAAAATTCATGTGTTCAATACAGTCAGAAGGCCAAAGAAGAACACTTTGAGATATATTGCACTGTTTTTCTGATGCAGCAGAAACTTCCTAAAAGGTTCCACTATGGTGTATATTCATATTTAGCCAATACCTTTAGCTAAATACAGTTCCCTCATGGCAGTGCCAAATGTCAATTAGAGCTCCATACTGCCCACTTTTATCAAAGATTTCACAGAATCATAGAATGGTTTGGGTTGGAAGGGACCTCAAAGATCATCTAGTTCCAATCCGGCTGCCATGGTCTGTCCTCTTGCATGTGACAGAGCACTGGAATAGGCTGCCCAGAGAGGTTGTGGAGTCTCCTTCTCTGGAGACATTTAAAACCCACCTGGATGCTTTCCTGTGTGACCTTCTCTAGGTGATCCTGCTCAAGCAGGGGGGTCAGACTAGATGATCTTTCGAGGTCCCTTCCAACCCCTAATGTTCTGTGATTCTGTGTGATTCTGTGATCTGCACCAGCAAATCCACTTTAGGGGCTTGTAACACCCCAGTTACTATGATATTTCGGCATCTCACGTATTTATTGCCAGAACTTCTCCAGAGAGTAAGTCAGTGCTGCTAATCCTGCAGTACTGGCAGCTCAGCAGGGACAAATGTCTGCATAGTGCCACTCAAGTAATTCACCATCAGGCTTCACTCTCCCACAGCTCATGCTAGTGCTCCCGTGCTCGAGACTATGTCCCCTCTCACCACATGTTTTACAAAAAGGCTGTTTCTTTGTGTATATCATAGTTTTATTTCATGAGAAGACATCTGACTACCACATTCAAACCTGGCCTAGAAACTTCTACCCTTGCAAAAAAAATCATAACATGGAGCTTTTATATATACATGGAAGCTAAAATGAATTGCTATGATACATTAAAGAGGAAAATGTTGCTTGAGAAGCTTTATAGGAAACCAAAATTTGACACTGATGATGAACTGTGCTGCAGAAAGGGCTGGGAGGGCTCATTCCTCCCATCTCCCGAGTGAAAGGAAATCGTGGCCACTGTACATTGCCAGAATGGGCTGTTAGATTTGCATAGCACCTAGCACCATCTGATGCTGTTCATGCCCAAGACACATAGGTACTACTTCTCTGTAAATAAAACTGTCCTTAACTTTAAACTCAACCCCATAAAGTCTTTTAAAATCTGAGGTACAAGTGAAGAGTTTTGAAGGAGCTGAGTGAAGCTAACTAGAGCACTTTGCTCTCCTATGGCTGGAAACTTGAAATAAAGTAAAACCAGAAAAAAAATGTCAGAAGAAGATCTTAGGAAGTTGCCTATTCTACTTCTCTGTCTTCTTTGTAACTCTATGGCATCTTTCCCCACTTGTGCCACCTCTGACAAGTGCTCACGGATCTCTGCTGAAAGAAATACTACAACCACAGGAAACAATCTCTCCAATTTCCTTACAGTCCTGGTTAGGACGGTTTCCTAAAGACAAGCCTGTTCCTGTTATTCAGCTTCACCATGGATGTGTCAGAACATTCCTATGCCCTTTAACAACTTTTTACATACCTGAGGACTTGTATTAACTCCATCTTCAGCCTTTTCTTCTTTAGATTTTAAAATCTTTCTTCCAAAGTCATCTTTTGCTCAACCCTTTCCTCCTCTTTAGTTTTTTTCTAAAGTTACCTCCTCTGTCCCTACCCAAGGCTAGACACAGCATTTCAGCAGAGGCTTATCTGTTCTGAGAAGAGCTACAACATTACTTCGTAATGGAGAAACAGGATTTTGGTTAAAACTGCAACTTGTCATGTCATCTCCAGCTGTATAAGCACTGCATTGCACTGAACAAGATCCAGGTCAGACCTTTACAGGATGATAAATACTTTTGTTTTGATCATAAACCACTGTAAACCCAATCCAAAATATTCTTTATCTGCTCGTTAATATCTTGACCATATCAGGTAGAATAGTGTCAAAACCTTGCTAAAGTCAAGGTGCATATCATCTACTAATTCCCATAACCCACAAGGTCCATTACACAGTCAGAAAAGAAAAGGTTCATTTGATATAGTATAATACATAAATATTGACTTCCAGATACTTTACTTCTTACAGACTTTTTCTGAGGATTGAAGTTAATTTGACTTCTTCAATAACTTGTTGATTCTCCCTTTTGCTTAAATAAAAGCACAATATTTTGCTTTTCTGGGTCTCTAGTTCTTCATTCCCCCTCCCTCACAAATTCCCAGGAACATTACTAATGACTCTTAGACAGCTTCAGCCGGAACTTTAAGTATCCTATATAACTTTCATCAGACTCAAAGGATTTTTTAAAATAATGAACTTAAATGAATAGTCTTTACCTATTCTTTCCCTATTCTAGACAAAAATCTTTCCTTTTGTTTCTGATTTTAACTATCCAGCCACATGCTCACAACTGACCTTTTAACTGACAAGGCTGCAGGAACCCCACTTCACACATAGTCCGTCTCCACATCCTTCTTGAGACTTTTCTGCCTTGTGATCCTTCAATCAACACTGCTCTTGATTTACCTCTTACTTCTAATGCACATACAGAATTATTTCTTCTTACCTTTGGTGCCTCCGCCTAATAGCATTTCAGTCTGTCCTCGCTTTTCGTGTTCTGCCCTTACATGCTCCTGGTAATCTCTCATAATCAGGTCATAGTATCTGAACAAGCCTTCTTCCTTCTGTGCACCCCACGCTCATGCTGGTCAGTCTGTCTCCTACTGCAAGACTTTCTATTTCCAGCATTGTCAAAACCCCCTTGCTACCATTGAAAACTTCTGTCACTTGATCAGTTTTGTGACCAGTTGTGGTGGCCCTCCCACCATATAAGTACCTGCGTTCTTTTCCTCTGTAACCATTACATATAAAATTTTCAGACTGTTCTAGTGTTCACTACATGCCAGACTTCCAGCAAGTAAATGTACCCAGACTGAGACAACACCCCTCCTGTTTTCCTCCTGCCTGTTCTTCCTTTCATATTATTATTCCAGTCATGCAAATTATCCCACCAAGACTCTGTTACACCAATTAAGTCATAATTTTGATCTTAATTCTTTCAGCTCCACCTGTTTATCACAAATATTTCTTCCATTAGTATACAGACACCTGAAGTGTTCAGTGGATTGATTCACTACCCTCTGTGTTCCTCCTGTGACCCCATTTTGAATACAAAAAGCTCTGAAATTTTAGGCCCCTGTCAGACTGCTCTTATTTATGCTCACTTCCCCCCCCTCCCCAGGCCAAGTCCTCCCTCAATTCTACTTTAAAGCTATTCTAACTACGTTAGCAGTTTGTTGAATCAACTGCGTGGAGCCAGGGGCAGCACAAAAACCTGAACATCTCAGGCTATGGCAGGCATCACCCCTTCCTCCCCCAACCTGCTTCCTCTTAACAGCAGATCCAGTCAGCAGCAAAGCTCTTCTCTTCCTATCAGAAGACAATCATCAAATTTCTCAGCTATTCTTTCATTTTGCAGGAGGGATGGCTACGAATCTCATAGTTGGGGTCAAGTGTGTGACTTTTCCTTAGCACTGGGATTTAAATAATGCTTTCTCCCTGGATAAAGTACCTGTTCTTGATCTCCACAGGTATCATCTGCCTCAGGAAGGAGCTAGCTCCTGCATCCCTATCTGTGGACAAGCTGTTTCCTTATCCTGTGCTAGTGCTGCTCCCTGCCTTTGTGTTTGAAGATATCCTCACACACTGTGTCCCTGGCCCCTTCTAGCTCCCTTCCCTGAAGTTCTCTGACTTGCCACCAAAGACACCCAAAGGTACGGGCACCTCTCCTGCTGTTTGTATTCTCTTCCCCACTGGAAGGGAGAGAGACGCCACATTCCTTGAAAGTCTCAGCCCAATACAGGGACTGAGGCATCCAGAATCAACATTCCCCACCTGAGACAGATCTCCCTGGTGCAGAACAAGGTCAAAGCTTGGCTTCGTGTACAAATGCAGCCAGACTGATATCACTACACCCTTAAATCGAGAGGTGGGGAGCTGCTCATCTCTGGGAATGGGATAGAAGCTTCAGGGTGTATCTTTACTCTATAGAAAATCCATCATACCCAGACGACTTGAAAACACTGGAGAAAGAAGCCTTTCAGCTTCCTCATCACAGCTAGCTCATCAAGCTGACCTGCTTGGAGTCCAGGCAATGCGAGTGCATGTCCCACTGCTTCTCTTCATGGAGGCATGTTCTAAAAAATACACCTCAGCCTCATTTCTGGAAATGTACAAGATGACAATGCCACCACCACAGTGAGTCTTGTGATACTTTTTTCCCTCCAAGTCTGTGCTAATGAAAGAACATTTTGTTTAGCATGAAAAATGGTTTCAAATCATAGGAAAACATACAATAGTTGCATTTTGTTATAAACAATGTGTACCCACTAGGAATACACTAGAAGAATGAAAACCTCTTCCTTTTCCTGTTGACTGTGTGTGCTATGCTTTCAGGCAAAATGGCATTTCCCTCCAGGATCTGATTCTCCATTCTTTCCCAGCACTTACTATTACACTTCCTATGTTATTGTTATTCCTCTTATTGATTATTATTGCCAATACATGGAAGGCATATTCCAGCATCCAGCTCCTTCAAAGGAAGCACAGACATCCTCACAAGAAATCTGACCACAGAATCACAAAGGTAGGGAAGGATCAGCATTAATAAATGGGAGTACCAATTGTACAAGCACTATTGTAGTCTATGCACCTGTTTATCTGAATGTGTTATTTTATACAGAATGAGGAAATTCTAACATTGTAGTTAGAATTAGTCAGCTGAAACTGAGTTGGGCAGATCAAAGTGATAATCCCTATTTTTGATGATGAGGTTTTTTAAGCCTATAACAACACACAGATCCAATTGCAAAAGCTTAAAATTGCCTCTTCAGTAGAAGCAGGGCTTTGATTTCATCTAATTTGACCCTTCCACCACACTTATAAGTGCACTCCAATGTGGCTAGAGATAAAAACTTTGAAATTTAAATGTGCAACTTGCAGCTGAGGTTGGATTTGTGAGCTAGGACACAGAGTACCTTTTGATGAGCAGCAGTTTTCATTACAGCTGTCAGAAAATACCTCCCCATTAGGAAGCAATGAATACATTTAATTCAAGTCCAATTCTTCCAACACCATCACTTACAGACACTCTTCTGCTCTGTGAGTGAGGTTCTAATAATACACTGAGCCGTGTGGGACACACTAGGGTGATTAATGCTTGGATGTGAACATACACTACACAGAGTATATATTTCCCTCTTAAATGAATATATCTGGTTTTCATTGATATTGAGGTAGATTTGCTCTGCACTTGTTCACATGAGGAAGCCTAGAACTGTGGGATCTATCATTCAGTAATAGCTCCTGATAACACTAACACTTGGAACACAGCAAAGTAAAAAATGTGAATTCATATTCACTTTTAATAAACTGGGGTAATTAGTCAGTTGAAAAGGAATAGAAAGTGACAGCCTGTGACACATAAAAGACTGCAGACTGAAAAAGACAGAGCTATTCTTCATTGCACTAACATCCGTTTCTTCATCAACATTGAATTTTTTCAGTCTCTTGGCATTTCAATTACATTATAGAATGAAGGGCTAAAATCCTGGCTCTGCATTTTTCCTCTTCTCTTTGAGACTAAAGACAAGAGATGAGAAAAACCCATTCTGAAGTTTACTTCTCTACCTCCTAAATTGACGTCAGTGGGCCATGGCATCCATAGTACCCATGATTGTGTGCAGGAGAAGGTGTTGTGCGTTGACGTCATCAAGGTGCTGCCAGGACTGTGAAATCCCACAGCCTGGAAGACAGTGAGAATGGGGCAAAATAGATAAAAATGTAGCAAAAATGTTTATGAATAAAATTAATTTATCCATGAAACTCAAGATACCCCAAACACTCCTTTGTTCTTTGTTGGCGTCATGGGTATTTCCCTCTGCATCCTCACTGCCCGACACCTAAGGGGTATCTAATCATATGGTCGGGTAAATTATTTCTGACAGAAGGGCATGTCATATTTCCACCTCACCTGCTCCCCCATTCTCCAGTGCTCCCATCCCTTGTTGAGCTGTGCTACAGGGAGTGGGTAGCTGGGGGTGGCAGCATGGCCAGCAGGGCAGCTCCCTCATCCACACAGGACACAGCCCCAGTGTACTCCAGCAGAGCAGGTCCAGTGATGGTACCAGGATCAGCCACAGCCCAGATCACCAGGGTGTAAATGTAGCTCCCAGGCCAAGATGGGAGGTCTAGCAGGGCTTCTTTCTACTCATCTCACTTGTGGCACACACAGAGCCTCGACACCCCTTATCTTATGTTGACTCTTGCATTTGCTGTACCCCTCTGTGAGATCATGTAATTTGCTATGTCGGCATAAAAATACTTCCTCCCCCTAAAATGGAGAGCTTTCTGCTCAGTTAGCAAACTGGAACAAACCTCTGGAGGACCCAACTGTTTCCAGAGCCAGTGGAAGCAGAAAAGGAGGATTGAGGTACTGGGAGCAAGAGAGGAGGGAACAACAGTGGGCACTGGGGGGCAGAGGGGAGGAAGAGGAGGGTGGAGTGGAAGCTCACCTTTCAGCTCACCTTTTGGGAGCAGCAGCAAGAAAGCTGGCTCTGCCTAAGAAATTCCTTGTTCTTAGTTTCCTCTTTTTCATGATGATTTTTAGTAAGATCCTCATTGGAGGGCATAAATGGTGTTCTTTTATAAATGTGTATGATGAGCCAGCTACACAGGTGTCATTTCAGCATTTGGTGAGGTTAATCCTATATAAAGAGAGGCAATACCTTTTATTAGGTCATCTGAGACAACTGTGAAAAACAGACCACCTTTTAGGCACACAAGTCCTTCCTCAGAACTGAAATAGCCTCACTTACCACCTTGGAGCAGCCTGGTGACACTGCTACTCTCCTCACCATTCAGGTCCTCTGAAAATGTTACTATAAACCTCCAGCAGAGAAAAAGAAGTGAGAAGAAAGTATTTTTACATGGAGAACAAATGATATTTAAATCCTTTTTTTTAATGACATCAGGATATTTTGCTCTGCAAAGCCTCAGCTTGTTGATTGGTGAAACACCAATGACTTACCTCCCAGCTGTGCTATTTTGTTAATTTTTATATATGATTTTGAGATCCCTGAATGGAAGGCACCAAGGCTGAGCTGTATAATTTTCTCAGAAGCCTCTCATTTGATTCACTCATATGTCAAAGCAGCTTTTAATTTCTCAGTTGTGGGACTGAAGTCTTAAAATACACTAACAGCCAAAAGCTCCCCTTTAACTATCTGAATGAAAGGGTCAGGTTTTCAACTGTTTCTAGTCTCCTGCAGTTCCTATTGTTTTAGTAGAAATGTGCTGTTCAAAAAACTTATCTCCCAGCTGTAGGCATGAGTACTTCTGCTGCTGTGACCTAATACTTCACAGCACAGTCACTACTTCTATCACCTCAGCAAAAAAATGAATCTGGAGGGGACCTGTAATCTAACTAGCATCCACAGAAAAATGGTGATGATCTGAACTACCTCCACTGCCTACCTTTGAGTCTTATTTTTCAGTGAAAAAGAAGTAATCTTTGCAGAAGTGAAATAAGCAACCATACATTTTGAATAGATCTCACAAATCTCAGAGAAGGTAAAAAGCAAAAATGTGTTAGCAGCACTGTTGGAATTATTCATTTGTGAACTGTTTTGTTGAAAAATATAGCCCTGGGGTGTGCCTCTCAGTTCTTTCATCTGTCCCTTAGGTGTTCTGTAGAAGGTGCAACCTGGGCACCATGACAGGCTCCTGAAGGCACTTGTTATCTTTTCTTTTCTCTAACTGGACTTCTTATGTCTGACATCTTTCTTCTATCAGCAGTAAAGTGTTTTTTGGTAATGGAGTAAACCAAAATTCTGAATTTTAAACAGCCAGGGATACGATCTTGAATCTGTGCTTATAAACTTGAAATTCATTGCTTGTAAATGCTTGTTAGAGTAAAATCTAGGCTGTTTAAGTTAGTCTTCCAAAAGATATATGAACAGATTGGATCTGAAGTGCAGACCAATTCCTCAAGTGGCTAAGTATTGACTTGGGTATCTACACTGGTGAAACTAAATAATTTTACACCAGTTGAGGGATCTGCATCTGTTTTTTTAAATTCAGGGAACTTTTCATAGAGAGGGTTTTACTCTCACTCTTTTCAGCCAGCAATATTCATGATCAGAAATACAATGTTCCTCTGCCAGGTCACTACAGAAGTGAGATAAATGTGAAGATGATGAAGAAGACTTAATCATAGTTTACTTTTAACCCTTAGCTTTTGTTCATTACCTCTCAAGTTATTCATTCTAGCAAATCACCTTGGCTCTGGCAGAAAATGGAGAGGAAACAAACTGGAGCCTGTTTTCACCTTAAGCAGCCAAGTGGTTAAAGGACTGGCATGTAAACAGCTCCACTACACCTATGCTGTATTATGAAGTCCAGTGGGATTCTGCTTTAGTCTTGAGAGGGAGCGTGAGGGGTTTGTTTTTCACAGGGGCTTTAGCCTACAGTTAAGTGCAAACACCTGCTGAAGTACTGGTAATTAGTAGGTAATTAGTAGCTAATGTTCTTAGAATTTAAAAAGAAAAGCTTACATAAGTAATTACTTACTATTTCTTATAATGTGCTGCTTTTCCTGAGATTTCATATCCCCAGAACATTTGCCAAGTTCCTAGGTTCCTCAACATACTAAATTGTTTATTAATTATACACGTATATTGCTTGTCGAAAAAATAAAATGCATTAAAATGCTGGAAACAGGAGTGAGTGATCTTTTAAATTACAGCACAAGACTCATTGGAAATGACAGAATTTGCAGAGGGTAACAGCTTTAGGAGGAGCATTAGTTTGGGGATGAGGGAGGAGGAGGATGGTGGTGGCTGGAGCAGTGAAAGCAGCAGCTCGGTAGCCCAGAATGAGTTCCTTTTTCTTGGATAGGGGATAGAGAGACACAAAGCAAGAAGAAGCCTTTGCAGTGGGTGTTTTGCTCAGGCCAGTAAATGTTTAGCACATCTGTGGACCCCTGATTGGATTTATGCTTTCCCAGCTCTATTCAAACATTTCAGGCGTGCTAAGTGTTTAGGGCTGCTCTGTCACTGAAGCAAAGAGGTTTGAGTAGTATTTTACCTCTTGTAGAAAGATCTTTTCTTGATCGATAGAAGAGTTAAAACATCTACCTTGTCAAACTCTTTCTACAGTCAGCACTCACCATTTTTTTATGTAGAGAAGTATTGAGGCAAAGCTGTGCTTTTCTACATGCTTTAGACAAGAACTAATATATGATGCAGCTACTGAGGCTGTGACTCACCTACCAGCTGCCAGCCTTGCTCCTGCAGCATGTGGGACACAGAATCATAGAATGGTTTGGGCTAGAAGAGACATTTAAATGTCATCTAGTCCAACCTGATTTGTACAGAGGCAGAAGAAGGGAATGCCTGCAGATTTCCATCCATGACTAGATGCTGCTCATCATGTGTCTTCTTGTGGGACCCTACATGCGTCTCAGCATAAGCCTCTTACTACAGGGCAGTAGGGTACTCATAGAATCATTTGGGTTGGAAGGGACCTCAGAGATCATCTAATTCCAAGCCCCCTGCCATGGCAGTGACACCTCCCACTAGAGCAGGTTGCTCAAAGCCCCATCCAACCTGGCCTTGAACACATCCAATGATGAAGCATCCACAACTTCCCCAAGCAACCCATTCCAGTGTCTCACCACCTTCAGAGTGAAGAACTCTTTCCTATTTTCTAATCTAAATCTACCCTCTTCCAGTTTGAACCCATTGTCCCTCGTCCTATCACTACATGCCCTTGTAAAAAGTCACTCCCCAGCTTTCTTGTAGGCCCCCTTCAGATAGCGGAAGGCTGCAATAAAGTCTTCCCAGAGCCTTCTCTTCTCCAGATTGAAGAGAAGGTTGAGGGCTGAACCCCAGCTCTCCCAGCCTGTCTTCATAAGAGAGATGTTCCAGCCCTCTGATCATTTTTGTGGCCCTCCTGTGAATCCGCTCCAACATGTTCATGTCCTTCTTGTGTTGGGGGCTTCAGAGCTGGACACAGCACTCCAGGTGAGGTCTCACCAGAGTGGAGTAGAGAGGCAGAATCACCTCCCTCTGCCTGATGGCCACGCTTCTTTTGATGCAGCCCAGGAGATGGCTGGCTTTCTGGGCTGCACTGGCGCATTGCTGGTTCATGTTGAGCTTCTCATCCACCAGCACCTCCAAATTTTTCTGTTCAGGACTGCTCTCAACCCATACTCCATCTAGCCTGTATTTGTGCTTAGGATGTCCCGACCCAGGTGCAGGACCTTGCACTTGGCCTTGCTGAACCTCATAAGATTCATATGGGCCCACCTCTACAGCCTGTCCAGGTCCCTCTGGATGGCCTCCCTTCCCTCCAGTACATCTACCACACCACAGAGCTTAGTGTTGTCCACAAACTTGCTGAAGGTGTACTCAATTCCACTGTTCATGTCACCAACAAGGATGTCAAACAGCACTAATACCAGTACTGATCCCTGAGGAACACCACTTGTCACTGGTCTTCACTTGGACATTGAGCCATTCACCGCAACTCTTTGAGTGTGAGCCATTCACTGCAACTCTTTGAGTGTGACCACCTACCCAATTCCTTATTCACTGAGTGGTCCAGCCATCAAATCCACATCCTTACATTTTAGAGACCAGGATGTCGTCCAGGACAGTGTCGAACACTTTGCACAAGTCCAGGTAGATGACATCAGTTTCTCTTCCCTTATCCATTGATACTGTAACTCTATTGTAAAAGGCCATCAAATCTGTCAGGCATGATTTGCCCTTGGTGAAGCCGTGCTGGTTGCCACCAAAAACCTCCTCATTTTCCATGTGCCTCAGCAGAGCCTTCAGGAGGATTTGCTCTATGATCCTTCACAGAGGTGAGACTGCCTGACCTGTAGTTGCCCAAGTCTTCCTTTTTTCCCCTTTTGAGGATGGGAATGAGGTTTCCCCTTTTCCAGTCAGTGGGAACTTCAACCAACTGCCATGACTTTTCAAATATGGTGGAAAGTGGCTTAGCAACTTCATCCACCTCGGGACCCACAGAAGGATCTCAGGTCCCATGGACTTGTGCACCTTCAGGTTCTTTAGATGGTCTTGAACCAGATCTTCACTTACAGCGGGCATATCTCCCTTCTCCCAGTCTCTGCCTTTGCCTTCTGCAAATTAGGTGATGTGACTAGAGCCCTAGTTGGTGAAGACTGAGGCAAAGAAGTCATTGAGGACCTCAGCCTTCTCCATATCCCTCATGATGAGGTCTCCTGTTTCTTTCTGAAGAAGGCCCACATCTTCCCTAGCCTTTCTTTTAACACTAATGTATCTGTAGAAGTTTTTCTTGTTACCCTTGATGTCCCTGGCCAGATTTAACTCTATCTGGGCTTTAAGTTTCCTAACCTGATCCCTGCCTGCTTGGACAACTTCTCTGTATTTTTCCCAGGCTACCTGTCCTTTCTTCCATTCTCTGTAGACTAACCTTTCGCATCTAAGTGGGTCCAGGAGCTCCTAGTTCATCCATGCAGGCCTCCTGGCATTCTTGCCTGCCTTCCTCTCTTCTGGGATGCATTGGTCCTGGTCTTGGAGGAGGTGGTCCTTGAATAATGACCAGTTTTCATGGGCCACTCTCCTCTCCGGGGCTTTATTCCATGGTACTCTTACCAAGCAGATTGCTGAAGAGGTTGAAGTCTGCTCTCCCAAAGTCCAGAGCAACGAGCTTGCTGCACTCCCTCCTTGTTGCCCTAAGGATCTTGAATTCCACCATTTTGTGGTCACTACAGCCAAGACTGCCCTTGTACTTTATGTTAGCCACCAGGCCCTCCGTGTTGGTGAGAACGAGGTTCAGCATAGCACTTTTTCTTATTGGTTCCTCTACCATTTGGAGAAAGAAATTGTGGTCAATGCATTCTAGGAACCTCTTGGATTGCTGCTTGGAGTGTGCAAGGATTTAACATAGTCAATTGTTCCCAGGAGGAACAAGGCCTTCTCACATTCTTACGTTCCTTTTGGGATGCATTGGTCCTGGTCTTGGAGGAGGTGGTTCTTGAATATTGACCAGATTTATTAGTCCTCTCTCCCCTCCAGGGATTTATCCCATGGTGCTCTACCAAGCAGATCCCTCAAGAGGTCAAAGTCTGCTCTCCTGAAGTACATAGTAGTGATCTTGCTGCATTCCTTCCTTGTTGCCCTAAGGATCTTGAATTCCAGCATTTCGTGGTCACTGCAGCCAAGGCTGCCCTTGAGCTTCACATTAGCCACCAGCCCCTCCTTGTTGGTGAGAACAAGGTCTAGCATAGCATCTTTTCTCATTGGTTTCTCTACCACTTGTAGAAGGAAATTATCATCAATGCATTCCTGGTGCCCAGCTGTTCTCTCTTTCCAACAAATATCAGTGTGGTTGAAAGCCCCCATGAAGACCAGGGCTTGTGAGAGTGAATCCACTCCTATCTGTCTATAGAGGGCCTCATCAGCTTGTTTTTCCTGGTCGGATGGCCTGTAGCAGACCCTCACTATGATGTCACCTTGCCTTTCCTTCCCTTTAACCATGACCCACAAGCTCTTGGTCAGCTCCACAACCATCCCCAGGCTAAGCTCTATGGACTCCAGCCGATCATTGATGTAGAGGGCAACACCTCCTCCTCTTCTCCCCTACCTATCTTTCCTAAAGAGCTTGTATCCATCTATTCCCACACTCTGGTCACAGGAGTCATCCCACCACATCTCAGTGATGCCAATAACATCATATCCCTGGAGGTGTGTGCACGTCTGTAAATCTTCTTGTTTGTCCCCCATGCTCCATGCACTTGCATAGAGGCATTTACATTGGGCCCCCACTGAAGATGACTTACTGGCTGGAATTCCATCATCTTGCACCTCAGTTACTCTCTTGCTGGACTGTGATCCTTCTCCAGGCCCAGGGCATCTATTACTGGCACTGGCCTCAAGTTGGGATGGATTGAGGATATCTTCCCCTGGGCAACTCTAGTTTAAAGCCCTCTTTACTAAATGAGCAAGCCTGTGGCCAAAGATGCTCTCCTCCTCTCAGAGATGGACTCTATCAGCCCTCAAGAGACCAGGTTTCTCAAAACAAGTCCCATGGTCTAAGTAGCCAAAGCCCTGCCTGTGACACCACTCCCATAACCTTTTATTGATTTTCCCAGTTCAATTGGCCCTTTCAAGCCCCTTCTGTCTGACCAGGAGGATGGATGAAAAGACCACTTGCACCCCTGAGTCCTTCGCCACTGCTTCCAGGGCTCTGTAGTCCCTCTTGATAGTAGTAGTCCCTTCAGATTGCTGCTGGCTATATCATTGGTGCTCATGTGAAACAGCAGCAATGGATAGTGGCCAGTGGAGCATACAAAGTTCGATAGTTTCTCAGTGACATCCTTGATATGAGCACCCAGTAAGCAGTGGATCAGGTCAGCAAGTGGGTGCTTTTGTACCTCTCAGAAGACAGTCACCTACTACAACCACCTGTCATTTTTTCTTGGTTGTACTAGTTATGCAGGGAGCTGATCTGGCTGCCTTACTCAGCTCCAAGGTGTTATCTGATATGACCTTTTATTCCTTCCTCAGTCTGCAAGGTTGTGAAGTGGTTCTGCAGGGGCACTTCAGGCTTTGATGGAGGTCTCCTCCCCGTGTTAGTTCTTACCACCTCAAGTTTCCATTCCTCAGCATTGCTGGCTTCCTGCCTTTTTGGGTGTGCTGATGGGGAGTTTTTGGCTGTTTGGCCATAGGCTGTGGGTTCACTGCAGATTGTCCTTGGATCCAGCTATCTATCTCCTTTTCTGCCTCTCTGATGCTTTGCAGACTTCTGACCAGGGAGATCAAGGGGAATAGCAAAAATTTCTACAGGTATATTAATGGTAAAAAGAAGACTAGGGAAGGTGTGGGTCCCCTCAGAAAGGAAACGGGAGAGATAGTGTCAAGTGATATGGAGAAGGCTGAGGTTCTCAATGACTTTTTTACTTCAGTCTTCACTGGCAAGGGCTCCAGCCACACTCCCGGAGTCACAGAAGATAATGACAGGGGCTGGAAGAAAGAACTGCCCATTGTAAGTGAAGATCAGGTTTGTGACCATCTGATGAACCTGAAAGTGTGCAAGTCCATGGGACCCCATGGGATACACCCACAGGTACTGAGGGAACTGGCGGATGAGGTTGCTAAACCGCTCTCTATTATATTCCAAAAGTCCTGGCAGTCTGGTGAAGTCCTCACTGACTGGAAAAGAGAAACCATAACCCCCATTTTCAAGAAGGGAAAGAGGGAGGAGCCGGGGAACTTTGTCGCTGACATGGACAGTGGCATTGAGTGCACCCTCAGCAAGTTTGTTGATGACACCAAGCTGTGTGGTGTGGTCGACACGCCAGAGGGAAGGGATGCCATCCAGAGGGACCTTGACAGGCTGGAGAGGTGGACCCATGAAAACCTCATGAAGTTCAACAAGACCAAGTGCAAGGTCCTGCACCTGGGTCGGGGCAATCCCAAGCACCGATATAGGCTGGGCAGTGACTGGCTTGAGAGCAGACCTCAAGAAAAAGACTTGGGGGTACTTGTGGATGAGAAGCTCAACATGAGCCGTCAGTGTACACTTGCAGCCCAGAAAGCCAATCGTATCCTGGGTTGCATCAAGAGAAGCATGGCCAGCAGGTCAAGAGAGGCGATTCTGCCCCTCCACTCCACCCTCCTGAGACCCCACCTGGAGTACTGTGTCCAATTCTGGAGCCCCTATTACAAGAAAGATATGGACATGCTGGTACGTGTCTAAAGGAGGGCCTCGAGATTAATTAGAAGACTGGAGCACCTCTCCTATGAGGATAGACTGAGAGAGTTGGGGTTGTTCAGTCTGAAGAAGAGAAGGCTCCGAGGGGACCTTATTGTGGCTTTCCAGTATCTTAAGGGGGCCTACAAGAAAGCTGGTGAGGGACTTTTTAGGAGGTCGGGTAGTGGTAGGACTAGGGGGAATGGCTCAAAACTAGAGGTGGGTAGATTCAGATTAGATGTTAGGAAGAATTTCTTCACCATGAGGGTGGTGAGACACTGGAAGAGGTTACCCAGAGAGGTGGTGGAAGCCCCATCCCTGGAAATTTTGAAGGCCAGGCTGGATGGGGCTCTGAGTAACCTGATCTAGTGGGAGGCATCCCTGCCCATGGCCAGGGGGTTGGAACTAGATGATCTTTAAGGTCCCTTCCAACCCTGACGATTCCATGATTCTATGTCCACCTCCTGTAACTCAGCCACTTGCTGCAGGAGGTACTCCATTTGGACACACCTTTTGAGGGCAGGTTTGCCAGCTATCCCTGCCCTAGGAGAAAGGTTGCGTAGACATCACACAGACTGAGGTCTGCACGGCAGCCTCTTCCTTCAGCAGCTCCATCTGGGTGGAAGCACTGGGCACCTCCGGGGTGGATGGTGCAGATGCCCACAGCCAGAGCCTATGCCCACCATTCTGCCTCAAGAGTCAATTGGGATGAGCACCCTTGATCTCTTGAGCTGGCAGAGCTTCAACACTCTTCATGCAAAGTGCTGCACCATCTTCCCTGAACCCATGCTGTGCAGCAGGGCCCTGGGGACAGCTGAGCTCTCTCAGGATCTTCTCATGTAGGACAGAGCTGATGTGGGAAAACCCCTCTACTTTTCAAGGAAGCTCACTTATTTGAAGGAGCAGCCTTCCAGACCATGGCCCTGATGATGGTGGGGAATGGCCCTTGAGATGTCTCAGCTCCTATTTCTTAAAAAACTGGCAGGATGGCCTAACCCAGAGAGGTTAGGTAAATGGAGTTAAATCCAGTTGGAGGCTGGTCACAAGTGGTGTTCCCCAGGACTCAGTTCTGGCACTGGTCTTGTTTAATATTTTCACTGACGACCTGGATGAGGGGATTGGGTACTCCCTCAGTAAATTTGTGGATGACATGAAATTAAGCAGGATTGTCAATCTGCTTGAGGATAGGAAGACTCTGCAGAGGGATCTGGACAGGCTGAAGTGATGGGATGAGGCCAATTGTATGAGGTTTAGCAAGGCCAAGTGACGTGTCCTACACTTTGGTCACAACAACCCCATGCAGCGCTACAGGCTTGGGGAAGAGTGGCTGGAGAGCTGCCTGGTGGAAAAGGACCTGGGGGTGCTGGTGGACAGCCGGCTGAACATGAGTCAGCAGTGTGCCCAGGTGGCCAAGAAGGTCAACAGTATCCTGACCTATATCAGAAATGGTGTGACCAGCAGGAGTAGGGAGGTGATCGTGGCCATGTACTCGGCACTTGTGAGACCGCACCTTGAGTACTGTGTCCAGTTTTGGGCACCACAGGATAAGAAGGACATTGAGGTGATGGAGCAGGTGCAGAGAAGGGCAACAAAGCTGGTGAGAGGTCTGGAGAATATGTGTTATGAGGCGCACCTAAGGGAACTGGGATTGTTTAGCTTGGAGAAGAGGAGGCTTAGAGGAGACATCATTACTCTGTACAACTACGTAAAAGGAGGCTGTAGTGAGGCTGGTGTTATCTCTTCTCCCAAGTAACTAATGACAGGACAAGAGGTAATGGCCTCCAGTTGCACCAGGGAAGGTTTAGATTAGACATTAGGAAGAAGTTCTTTACTGAAAGAGTGGTCAGACTCTGGAACAGGCTGCCCAGGGAGGTGATGGAGTCACCATCTCTGGAGGTTTTCAAAAAATGAGTAGATGTGGCACTTGAAGACATGGTCTAGGGATCAGGGAGATGTTGGGCAAAGGTTAGACTTGATGATCCTAGAGGTCCTTTCCAACCTAAATGATTCTATGTTTCTTTATTCTATTTTATTCCTTTTCAATTAGGACTCCATAAACTAAGAGCTTGTGGGGTAGCCTGGAGAGGGCTGTGATGCTTTAAGAGATAGGTGATTCAGTTGAATATGAATACTTCTTTAAAGATAAACCATGGAGCCAAAATGCTTCTTTTATTGTTCCTATTCAGAGTTAAATTCTGTTTTTAGCTTGGTGATGAATAAGAAAAAAACAAACAAACATTCACAAATTGGGCTGATTGATATTAAAGCTGCTGGTAGGCACCAACTTAACATACAGCTTGGGCTTCCTTGGGTTTTAGGTCCTCCAGCATTCTTATTATTCCTTTACAATCAATTAAGCTGAATGCAAATGGCAAAAAGTGAAATTAAAAGAAAACATAAACCAAAGGGAAAAATCACTTCCAAAAGAAAATCCATCCCAAGGATGAGGCTGTTTTAGAGAGAAAAACACCCACATTTTCATGCAGAGTTTTAATGCTAGCTGACTCTTTGAGGTGTATACCTTGGAAGGCTCTAAGCCCAGCTGTGTCTTAATAGCAACTACTATCAACTCCTCTCACACAGAGGCAGCAACTCTCTGAGGAGGCATTTAAGTGCTAGGGCAGCATTTGTTTCCTGAACACTGGGTCTGCTCTCTCCTGGTGAAGACAAACCAGATAGTCCTTTGTCATTCACTTTTGCTTTAGATTCATATAACATTTACCATAACACAGGATTTCCTGAACTACAAACAGCATTGCCTGTTAGGACAAAGAAACCTCTGAATGAAGACATCCTAGCTGATGAAGATATTTGTCCTTGCAAAGTCCTTATGAACTTTGTGTCTCTCACAGAGTTTCTATAAGACAAAAAGTGCTAGCTTCATTTTTTAATTAAAAATAGTGTGTGCTTCATACTTATATGGTAATGATTTGTAAAAGTATTTATGCTTCCTAAATAAGCAGTAATTAAAAAAATTAAACACCAAATCTGCAGCCCTTTAGGAGCTATTTCCTGCCACTGTGCTATGCACTAGGGATGTATGAGGCTTCCGATTCATGGCTGGGGACCAAAGCAGGTTATTTGTGCTCCAAAGGCATCGGTCTGTACATTCAAACTACAAAGTACCATCCCTATGTTTTAGTACCATCAGCAGTGTAGGACTGAGAACAGAGTTGTTGTGATTCACTTTAAAAGGAAGAATTGTATCTCTCAGACTGGTCATTTTAATTCCTCATTCTCATAGCACATTTCCCTCAGAAGAAGAAGCTAGATTACTGTAGAAGGAAGTATGGTAACAGTATTGATGCTGATAGACTTATATTCTTTGATTTGCAATAGAAAACTGCTTGAAAGAGCACAGAAATGCCACCCAGAAATTTAAGAAAGGAAGAGTAATTAATTCAAATAATTTTGAACACAAATTGGCATTAGAGTGCAAACACAGTTTGGTCAGGATGTCGTATTAATGTACCTTGCCAAAGGGTTTATGGTGTTAAATCATCTCATCTAGCCATGCTTTCAGACCTGAACAAAAGATAATTCTGTAACTCAGTCCCCTCTGTGGGCCCACTCCATGTGCCCTGGGGTTCCTAATGCAGTCTTATTTAGCTTTTCCATAAAGATCAACCATGAATAGACATCATAGTTTTACTGTTTCTCTAGCATGCTACTTAAGACATGTCTCAGCATGAGGATTCAATTCAGTTGCCTAATCAGAAATTTCAAATGCTGCTTAAGATGCCCCATGGTGTCTGAGATACCCACTAGGGCTGGCAGAGGTACCACATCACCAAGGGAAGGCTCATGGCTTTCTGGTCCAGGAACTACTTCTTGTCCCAAATGTCTATTGAAATACCAGGCTGCTGTTGTAAAGATCCAGGCTGGTGTTGTAATGAAGTGACAGTACATTTGAATTCCACTGTGATAGCCAGTTTCATTATTATCAAGCAATATATTCTTACAATATTCCTCAGAATATTGTTTGGTTTGAATCTCTCTGAAAATTTAGGACCAGATGAAAAACAGTTTTTCTGAGGCTACTACATCTTCCTGGAGAGTTACTGGAGAGATGAGCTGGATAATGACGTCTTGCAGCTTGATTCCTAGAAACTGGTTTGATTTCAGATCAGTCATTTTACTTTTGATACAAACTGATGGCAGTTAACAGAGCAAAAATACAAATGTTCTTCTCTGAATTTCAGCTGATGCATCATTTACCTGGCTGATGTATCAATTTGCACACAAAAAGCTGTTTGCAAGTAACACAGGACATTTATGCATTGTAGGGTAGTTTTGCTCTCAGTTTTATATCCATTCCACTCCACCCCTTTCGTTGGAGTTGACAAGTGTAAATGAGAGCAGCCATTTTTTCCTCTGTGACTTTATACAGAAATGAATGAGATCCTTCAGGACTTGGTTGATTGTACATCATAACAATAAAGTAACCACAGTGATGATATGATTGCTTCTTTTTCTTTGCTGCCTTGGGGGACTAACTCAGCTCACTTAATTGTAACTGTTTGATGATCCATCCTGGTCAAGTTAGGCCTAATTTAAACTTGGGATAGCGGTGGGTAAAAGCTGCTTCAGTGTTGTTTGGTGTATGAGTATTATGTTCTTAGAGAACAGAGATACCTCTTGGGTTTATGGCAAGCATGTGTCCGTATCTGAAATCACAAAAGATAAGTACAGTTCATTAGCATCCCACACCAGTCTTAATGGCAAGGATCTGAACTTGAGAAGGCTGAACCTTTCGTTTCCTCCATGTCTGGGTTGAGGCAGTTGAGTGAATCCACGTGGGGGAAAGCAGTAGTCCCAGGCTGCACATGGGAATCTTCCTCTAGGGCTCTTTAAAAGCCTTTCTGAAGCTTACAGTAAACCTACACACAACTAACCAGACAATATAAGGCCAGGAACAGACCAAAGAAGGGGCAAATGTTGCATGCATTTTAACAGGTAATTCTTGCCTAATATTTAGTGAAGCTTTCTACTTGGTTTGGACATGTTATTCAGCATTATCTCTTGATAAAGACTTCTCTTTAGAAAGACATGGCTGGTGGTACATATTCACTACTATCAGAAATTTTAACATGTTTACATAAGTAAAACCTCTTTCAAGAGCTAGATAAGAAGAGAAAATGGATAGCACATTAAGAAAACCCATACTACCAACTATTAAGAACTCAAAGAGATATTTTGCTCAGCTCATGATGTATCCTGGTTCTCTGTGAGTCATCTAACATAGCATCATTGGTTCTTTACATGACATCTGTCATTATAGGAGCCTGAGAATGACAGTGGATGCCTAATGAAAGCCATTGTGTACAGCCAAAAAGGGGACAATATTTCTGTTAGTCAAGTAAATCAGTTGCTTACCTTGAAAAAATGTCTCTAGAGCAGGAGCAATCACCTGATGAAATCTAGCAATCACCTACAGACTAGAGGGAGTAAACCTCTGAGTGAGTCAGATAGTAGAAGAAATAGTGAGTGTTCCAAAAGTTCTGAAAATCATAAAGTTTACAATGGCTTAAATAATTTCCAGGTCTTCCTGATGACGAAAATTTGGGTTTATTGCAACCAAGAAGTTCCTCTCCTCCCTAAGTAGTGCCCTTGCATCATCTTTATGTTTATATATATGATTTCCAGACTTACGAGGTTTTTATATACATGTTTCAGGATAGTGCGTATACGTCACTGAACCACTTGTTGACAGCATATTATAATGAAGGGAACAAGAGGAAAGGAAACATAATATAGAATTATAGAATCATAGAATTGTCAGGGTTGGAAGGGACCTTAAAGATCATCTAGTTCCAGCCCCACTGCCATGACATGCCAGAGGGAAGGGATGCCATCCAGAGGNGGTGAGACACTGGAAGAGGTTGCCCAGAGAGGTGGTGGAAGCCCCATCCCTGGAAATTTTGAAGGCCAGGCTGGATGGGGCTCTGAGTAATCTGATCTAGTGGGAGACATCCCTACCACTTGAGCAAGACCCAGTACATCAAAAACTGAGTAAAAAACTTCGACTCTGCTCTTTGGTTTACATTATACAGTGTTCCACATCTGGAGGTGGCACCCATATAAGCCACACTGATGTCACAATTGCAATGTCTAACACCTCTGAATGACAAAAAAGATTTCCAACAGAGAATGTGTGCACTTTATTGAGACTGGAGCAGCACCTAGTCTTGTTTATTTGGTATCTTTTGCTAATTAAGGGTGTGTCTTAAATCCAGGCCTGGTTTTATTGTTTAGATAAGTGAAAGCTGTAACAAGGACATGACTTTGAAGCCAGCTCAGGAAGCCTTTCAGGCTCGAAACAAGAGGCATGAAGAGGTGAAATGATTTAACTGCAGTCACAGAACAGGTCAGGTTTGACCCTTTGTTTCTTAAACCCAAGCAACACTTCCTCACTGGCCTTCCCCAATGACAGAAATAGTCCAGATGGAGATTTTGACTTCAACAATGATTGCCACAATGTGTTCCAATAATGTGATGTTAGTGCCCTACAAAACTAGCTGTAAAATGACATGGATCCTAGCCTGCACTGAGGTTTCCTTGTCAGTATAGTACACTGCTTTCTTTGATGCTCATTAGATGCCTAAAAATGACTGTCAGAATTTATCTCCTGCTTCTTTTTCATCTCACTTACTTTCACAGGTCTTATCTCTTTAACCACATAATTCAATTATTGAACATGAAAATATTTCCCCCTTTATTCTGATTGTTGTATGGCTGACGATGGTGTGAGGTGCCATGATGGAGAGCACTCAAGGACCTCTTAGATGAGCCAATATATTTGCATTGTTAATTTACAGCATTGAGAGAGAAAGCAATGGTTGACTCTGTTCCTTGCTTGATTCATAGATCTGTCTAGTTTTACTGAGGATTGATTTGTGTGTAGGCAGAGAGGGAGGCTGGATGTATGGGTTGAATTCCTAGTGTTTGAGCATGAGTGAAGTACTGCTTGTTTGCAAGCAGGCATTGAAAAATGATCACACTGCAGAAGTATTGTTAAAGTGTCTGTGAGGAAGCTCTGTGTGCAAAGACCTACACAAAGGACATTTTTGGTCTGTATGGACCAGAAAAGGGACATGATGCAAGGGGAATTTAGAATGCATATTTTGAAGCAAATGGAAGTCATCAATAACACAATGCTTTGAATAGGCTTAGAGTTAACATTGGACTCATGATGCTGGTAGGATGCATAAAAGCCATAAATCAATGTAATGCTGAAAATAATAATGTTTCTTTAACAAGTGGCACAAGACTTGGAAGCTTAGCCCAGACCAAGTACAAAGTAAAAAGCTTCACAAAAAATAATTAAAATCCCTGCAAAATATTTCAATTTTTTATGGATTGAAGGCAATTATCCCTTAATTGCATATTTAAATGAGATATTAGGAGGTTTAACTAAGCAATGCCTCTTAATTGTTGCTGCACACTAGGTGTCACAGATTGTGTTTATTTCATATGTTAATTAAAGAGAATGGGTATTTTATTTTACTGACTAGCAGGCTCTTCAGACTGTACTACTTAGGACCAAGGATGTCTCAAGTGTTCACAGGACCCTGAGTATTAATATAATCATTAGAAAGGTTCCAGTTTTAAATGAAGAGGTCTATCTCCATTTCATGGATATTTTCAGCCACTTAGACCATATATAAGTAGAGGGAGAGAGAATCTGAACCCAGGTAATGTTAACTTGAATGATACAGAAATGCTTAAGTGCAGGCATGACCACAGCAAAGGTATGCACAGGTCTTTTCTGTCTGTGCCGAACACACAGATCTAAGACTGTGAAGCAGGACCTGATGGGGCCGAGATTCAAAATACCTGGCATGATTTCTAGGCTATGGCATTAATCTTTGAGGTTTTGTTGCACAGTCATGTATGGTTCATACTTTGGAGTTAGCAGTCCCATTGCTGTGAGGTCAGGGGGCCGTTACTGGATCCCACATGGTAATTCTGTACTGGTTTTTGGGGATAGCTTTACATGAATGGTGGGGTTTTCTGTAAAAAATCCTTCTTGTCTAACACACTGTGTATCTGCTGAAAGAATGAAATACAGGTAGAGCCAAACATTAAGGTGGGGTAGAATTATGCGCTGGTGTACATTACATGCCTATACTGTACAGGGTCATACACTTCAGGCTCAGATAGTATCCATTTTTTCTATGAAATGAAAATAATCAGCTGGAAAGCATTGCAAAGGCAAGAGGCAAGGTATCCTGTCTAATCACAGGAGTGCTATGCTGTATCTGTATGGAGGGGGCAGATGGATGGATACGGCAAACTGGCCAGATACGAACCTTCTCTGGGACAGAAACCATACAGCCGTGTTAGTGAGGCTTGTGCCTGAGCTAATAAGGCCCACTGGGAGGCAAAGCATGTTAATTCAGGAATAATATAACACTCATGCCTTCAAATAGCTTCTGGATCAGAGCAAGTGTATCTCAGTGCACAGGCAAAGGGGACACGTCTGCCCACACCTGGCACAGCTCACCAACGTTGTGGAGCTAGTGAGAAACTGAAGGTGGTTTCAGGGCCTATCAGGCATGTACCTGCTCAGGGCATAGAGAAGAAATACACGTAAGGAGAAGCAATCTGGAGTTGGAACCAGAGGAGAAAAGATCTGCCAGAATGACCAGAGGGACAGCCTATCTTGCTATGGGAAACTCTGAAACATAGCGTATTTTGTCTGGAAAAACAGAAGCAGATGGTAGGAGTCTGAGCAATCTTCAGGCACAGGCCTAGGGCAATGGTCTGCGTCCTTGCCCAAGGAGGCAGTGATGGACTTGCAGTAGGAGCAACAGCTCCGGCTATGTGCCAGCTCTTGGGGCTACTGCAAAGGCAAAGTGCAAGCAGGTGGAGGAAGATGGAAAGGATGAAGAAGCAGGATCCCCAGAACCAGCTGGGGTCTTGAACGTGAAAGAGAGAAAGTCACAGACCCATTCCCACTCTGCCCAAATATTTACACCCCAGGGACCCTTCTCAACTTCTACCCAGTTCCCACCAGTTTTTGTTGCCTTGCCAGGATGACTTCTGCCGGTCAACATTAAAGAGAAAGCTGTTTCTATATTACTGGGTACACACAGGTGACATTCTTGCATAAAGGTGATGGCGACTCAGCACCAGGAAAACTGGAGACCTGTGGCAGCAAAAAGGCAAAATCCACATGAGAGTACATGGGCATAAATTGGCTTTGAATTGATTCAGGCTGGAAATTGAGTGAGCAATGAGGTTCAGAAATGGCCTTGTAGTTAGGGCAGTGTAAGAAAAAAGTATTCTGAAGGTAGAGCTGAACTGGTTTATTTATTGAATCACTGATTAGTGTTTTGGAGCAGGTCATTGGTGCCAGGGAACAGCTCATCCAACCCTACTTTGAAATGTAATATTCCACAAATTGTGTTTCTGGTATGTTTTTCTACGTTTTGCTGAACATACATGGGATTTTCAAAGAAGCACCAAAGTCCCATGACTGTTCTTTGAGCACAGGGCATCTGGCTTTCTTTTGTGTTTTGAAAAAAACAACTGGAGCCAGTAATGATGGGATGATCATGGACATCATCTCTGCCTTCTGTCAGAATATAAAAATACAGTGCCAGAGTAAGAACCATCGGCTTGAAGTATTGAGCAGACTGTTAGAGTTAACAGTGAATTTACTTCTTTTTAAATGTGTTTAATCCGACCCTAGATTAAATTTAAACTACTTTGCTGCAGCATAATCCACCAGGGATGCCCTGATTTTCCATTGACTTTAATGGAGCCTCTACTGAACAATTAGAGCAAAGCACAAAATCTGCAGTGTGGCTGTAGAGACGAAGTGGTTAACATCCTGGTTTTTGTGGGTAATTTCACCTTTTAATTCTTACTGTGTCATTATAATTAGAAAAGCCCAAGGGTTCAAATCTGAACTAACAAAGGGTAGTGGCATGATAGTTTGTGTGCTGTTACTGCTGCTTATTACATCTATCATTATCATCTTACCATGACCTTAGGCTTCCCCTGCTGGTTTATCATCTCTTCTCTCCATGTCATATGTCTGCTGTAAGCTCTTTGAGGCAAATATGGTGGTTTGGTGGTCCAAACCTACAACAACAGGACTTTACTCTATATTGAGGCCTGTAGCAGCAGCAATATAACTTTTAGAAAGAGGGCTGACAGATGCATGGTTTATTGACAGGTCTTTTGCAAAGGCAAAGGCTTCCATGTCAAGTGTGTCCCCCTGGGGTCCAGTAGCTGTCTGTTGTAGGACCAGAAAAGGGCCGAGCTGTACATGACAGCACATTACAGGACTGGGAAGGGAACATTTCTGCTCTGCCTCAAAATACAGGCTGCTATGCTGCAGATGTAGTGACACATCAGGTGAGCTACTGCAAGAACCCACAGGAAGAAGAGAACGCTTAGATGTACCTCCAGTTTTGTTTTAAGAGAGCTCAACCATGGATCGATCAGACTCATCAGCAGGGCATTTCCCTCCAGGACAGACTGGCAAGACTGCTGCAGCCTGTTGCATTCTCTGCTGAAGTCCAGGCACAGCTGCCACAGCAGTTTGTGGCATGTTGGTGTCTCCCATGCTCTGCCAGCATTGAGTCTCTGAAAAGCTAAGATATTTTTGTCTATTTAACATCTTTGGGCTAATGCAGGGGTGCGCAGATGGAACATAGCAGCTTCTTAACCATTAAAGGAGAGATCATACTGGAAAATTTATGGCTCCGTTTTGGCCAGAAATCTGTGGAACAATATGTTGTCCCTCACTGGGCAAAGACTTCTGAGAAGCCTATAATTTAGCCTGTAATGTAAGAGAGGTTTAATATTACAACATGCAACACAATGGGCTGAAAAGAACCAGACGGGTCTTGACATCACCAGCCTTTGATTCCCTTCAATTCCCCAGTGCAGTTGCTATTGTATGAACCTCATCACTAATGGCATTGGAGAGGGATCAACGTCAGCCAACTGCTAGGGCTCTTACCACTGTATCATTATTTCTGCTTCTAGTAGATCTAGGCAGGACCATGATCAAAATATCACGGGCTTCCAGCAAACTCCTGTTGCCACAAGAGGAGATGAACTGCTGTTTGTGAGAGGAGGAAGGAAATTTCAAAGTTAATCTGGTTCCTATCTCTGGAAGTATTTAACTGTAGCACATAAAGTGTTTGCAGTACACTGGGAATTCAGTCATTTTATGCAAGTCAGCCTTACGATGAAAAATTTTACATCAAAATGTTTAACTTCAAAAAGGATTATATTTAATTTCCTGGTGAAGGTTTGAGTCGGTTCTCATTTTAATCTCACCTGCATGTCTGCCCCTAGGTAAAATGTCATTGTATTGTCACGTTTGATTGTAATAATCACAGTCATTTGGCCAGCAACAAAATCACAGGCCTGAACATTCCTAACTATTTAATCCAAATTCAGACCCAGATAGGTCACCTGTCCTACTTTTGAAATGAATGGAGCCATTTATTTGCACCTGGATCACCAAATTAGGAGGCAGCTCTGTCATTTGAGGTCCTTGCTTCTATCTTACCTTATGTCCTGCTCCCCAGACAACATTTTTCCTGTCTAGGGCAGCTGCTCCAATGACTGATTCTGAAACTGCTGAAATAATACAGACTCTTCCCACATCCAGAGAAGCCAATGTTGCCATATTGTTTGTGCCTTTCATAAGTAGTCCATGAATATGCTTCCTTAAGTCACTGAAGGAAAATACTTGCAAGAAAAAAACTCCTGTCTTGTCTTTAAGAAAAATATTTGGACTGGTAAAATGCATTGTACTATGAAGGATAGTTCCAATTTACAGACTCATGAGCTTATGAGTGGAATAAGCCTCCATCCTTATCTTTATGTTACAGCAATGGCACCCACATACGATAAGACTTCACTGGCAGAATTTTGAAAAAGTAATTCCAGTGCAGTGAATATAAAATAAATGCTATCAAGGAAAAAAATTTTTTGCTCCCCTGGAATAGAAAACATTATTGAAACTGTTGGATGCCTCAGGAGTCTATTCATGCAAAATCTATTTTTGCAGTCAAAATATATTCTATTCTGCAGATATTTTTTCAATATGTGACTGAGACTTCAAGACAGAAAGAAATAGCCATTTTGGCCAGGAAAGAACTGGCATGTGGTCTGGTTTTAGGTGAGCATAGATTTTTGCATGAAAATTATAGTAATTATGGGTACTTGTAAACAGAAATTTTTGCACTTTAACAGCGTAATCGCACGGTCAACAGCTGGAAGTTGCTCTATGCAGATTCTTACCTAACACATAATAAAAGTCACCCTTTGCTGCATTTCCACAATGAAACAAATTATAGCACAAAAAAGACCTGCCAAATGCAATCTTTCATCCTCTTCTGCTCCTTAAAGAGGATGTTTGAATACTCTGATTTTTAAAAAGGGATAAAACAAAAGGGAAAATAATTTATGTATATCTAAAATGCATGCCTAAAGAAAAAAAGAATGGAAAATGCTGATGTATATGTACTAAGCCATTTAGTGTAATATATGTATTTCCTTTGCATCTGAAAGTTCACATGTCATGCATGGTACACATCTGTTCCTTTCATTTTTAATTCTTTTTAAAATACATATTTTTAATTTCTGACTATTGTTTTCTCAAATGGTTCCGTCACAGCAATTTAAAAGCATATTCAACAAAGCAAAACCACATAAAATGACTCTTGTCACATTGAAAATCTTGGCAACCTGATGAAGAATTTGCTATCTAGCTGGAAACAAAACAAAACAACAAAAAAAGAAAACCAGAACAAATCTGACCAAACCCGTCTTCCCCGTAGACTGCTGAGAAACACTTCTGTTTAGCATCCTGGTCCCCAGGTATCCCAATCCAAGCATAGTTCAATCAATTAGAAATTGCACTAGCTGGTGTTGGTGATTTACATGATCTTTTTCTTTGCATTTAGAAGCGCCTGGGAAATAAAAGGGCAGTTGCTGAGAAATAGTAACTTCAAATCCTAAATTTTCTTTCAATGAACACTCTTTATCCTTAGGGTTTCTAATAGGATGCTGTCAATATGTATCACTTCTAATCTTCTGCATCTTTGCCCCTGTTTCTCTGCTCAATGTCGGCAGACAAATGTGCTTATGATTTTCTATAGCCAAATTTTCAAAAATGTGTACATAAAAACTTGTGATATGCTCACAGCTTCACCAGGAGCTGTGCAGAACTGTGTAACTCCAGCCCTCTCTCTTTCTTGCCTTCATAGTTACTTCCTTTCAGTCACTCCCTAATAGTTATATAGGTTGTGTTAATAAGCATCAAGTTACATAAAGCTGCACACCTGTGGGTTAATTTGTGTATAGAATCAGTGAGTTTGTATATTCAGTTTATAATGTCAACACTGCCTACTGGAACACAAATATAAATTTAGCCTAAAACTTGCAGTGGAGGAGAAAAGAGTGTTAGGAAGCTATGGAGGAGTAAAAATCAAGAACTCCAAAGCCTATTAAAAAAATACATTTTAAAGGATCAGAAGCAGAAAGCAAATCCATGAGGCCCGTGGGGCCCTGTCCCTGGTGCATGCTGTCTTGCTGGGACAAGGGTCGGATGCTACTTTTCAGGGCTGCAACTGGGACCTGAGCATCCCTGCCAAGATCCAGCTGAGAGAGAGCTCACAGGGATGCACTGGCAATGGCCTGGCATAGGGCAGGTCCCACGTAGCTAATACCAGCCTGACATTTGGGGCTGCCCTGCAGGTCTGGGGCAGCCACAGCTGCTGGTAGAGGCTGGGTGAAACTGAGGCAGCAGCAAAGGTTGCCCTTTCTTCCCCATGCTGTTGCAGAGACTTCCCAGTGGCTTACTGGGTTGGGAGACACAGCTCTCATGTTGCACTTGCAAGACTTACCTCGAGGCTCACTTGCCCCTTCCTTACCCCTAGATGCCATCCTTCTTTCTGTCAGCAGGCATTTGGCATATGTTTGGATTCATTTTGCTTTTTCTCCCGTTTTACCTCTCTATATGTCATTCCTGCTAATTTAGGAATTGCCATGAGTCTTTGGCTTGATTCTTATTAAATATTATGTATTTTAAAGGTGTTTAGTTCTTTCATTGCTAGTATTAATCTCTTCACTATCAATTCCCTATTCCCATTTGTTGTTTTGAAATAGCATTATAAATTATTATGCCTCTTCATTGCCTTGGCTCTCTGTCACAGCTGACTACTTGTTTACCTCACCCTCTGTGGACCTTCCAAAATCCTTTTTCTCCCTTATTCTCACGGCAATGCTCCAGGTCCCCAAGTCCTGGTGTGTTCAACAGAGGTTTTCCTGGATAAGTTTTAGGGCATCTTGCTACAGAGTTTTAGCATCTCTCTCAGTTTCTCTCCCTCTTCTTCCCCAGGTACTTGTCCTGTCCCTCTGCTAAAGGTAACTGCCCTGTAGTGGTAGCGGCAGAAGTGGATTCATACTGTAACTCAGTCACCAGCCTGGCATCTCAGCTGAAATCATCAGCAAGGAGAAGAGGCACAACTGACAGGTCCCACTCAAGTTCCTGAAGAGCACCAAAGGGAGTTGATAAGGTGTTTCACGACAGAATTACTTCATATGTTGCTGTAGTATTCCGTTTACTGCTTTTTTTTTTCCTACTTATTCTTTCCTTCTCCTACAGCATTTTTGTGCCCTTTTCGTGCCTAATTGGCTTCCCAATTTTATTACCTCTTCTTTCTTCCCTGCTAATAGCAGGATTGTTTCCAAGCTGTTCTGTCACTTCTCTACTACACCTATTTTGTCCTCCAGCCACCTACCTAACATATTTTATGGATGCTTCCAATATTCGTGATATCAAATGTCATTTCCACCTGCATTTCAGGCTGCTTAATTTCTAGCATCTGAAAAAAACAAGGTATTTAGGCTTTAAAGGGATAATAATGTCATTAATAAAGGAGTTTTTTCTATAGCCTTTCATAGGACCATCTATAAGTTGCATTTTACTCCTTGCAGTGCTAGGGGCTCATAAGCAGAGATAATAATGATAAACACCACTTCACCCAATGTCCCCCAGCACTGCCATCTCTGCAATCTCTTCTCTGCCCTTCACAGTGACCTTGTCCCACATTGCCTGGATGAATTCCTGCTGCTCATTTCTCAATCACAAGAATTTTCTGTACATTATAATTTGTATGACTGTGTATATGCAGAACTGTAATCCTTTTCTGGAGAAGAGGGAAATGCTTCTGAACAGCTGGACACAGGAATGTCAGTCTGGCATAGGGTTAGGAATCATCATGCTATCAGACATCATGTCACATAAATCTTGTCATACAGGATCCAAGCTCCATTGTTGAAAGCAGCCACCAGCTTGATGTGTTAATCCTATTAATGATATTACTGGGTTAGAAACTTTTTTCTTTTTTTTATTTCTAGATTTTCTAAATTCATGGGAGGCCAGTCACTATCCAGTTGTTCTTGCCCAGTGGGTGGCTCAGGTAGACTTACTTTTTCTCCTACAAAAGGTATGTACATAACTTCCTGCTTCTGAAGTATCTTGGTAACATTCTCTACATCAATTTCAATTTGAACTTCTGGGGTTTGAATGTGGGTAGCCAGAGGAGCAGACAGTATTTCAGACCTTGTTGCAACACTGCTTCATACAGTTATCTTAATACCTTCCTGTTTCTACTGGAATTCTCTTGCCTGTCATGGACTGGATTTTGCCTTTCAGGGGTGGATCTCATTCATAGCTTAGTGTCATTAACACTCTCATTAGCTGCTTTACTATCTTAAACATATCTCAGTCAATTTAAAATGATGAGAGCTCCTTTAACAGGAGCTACAGTATCAGTCCCTCAATGCATGAGGTCATGTTGTGTCTTACTGAATTACTTTTATTCTATTCCTTGAAAGCATCTATTCTTCCTTTCTGCTGCCCTCATCCTTTTCTGTATTCACATGTGCTTTTAGCTGTGAACAATCATTTGTATCCCACTCAGGGTTCCAAAAGTAAGCACTCTCCCTATTTATATCCAGGCCATCAGAAAATGAAGAAAGAAGAAAGATCCAAAATGGATCCTGGATTCATCCTTCATTCGTGTCTGTCCTTCAGCCCAACAGTTCTCTTTGCAGCACTGCCAGTGGTTGTCTTCCTTTCAGCAGGTTCCCACTCAACAGTTCCTCAGTGTATCCCTATTTTCTCTAGTTTAAGAAATTATTTCCCATCTGGTGCCTTATTAAATGCTTTGCTGAAGCCCAGATAAATTATACTTACCATACTTCCTTTCTCTAGAAAATCATGAATCTTTAAAAAATTCTATTAAGTTAGTCTAAAACAACCTATCGTTAGCAAACCCAAACCCTTTGGTAATTTTTTTAGTCCATTCCCAATTTATCTCTATGACTTATGTTACTTCTTTCTTCCAAAATCTGTTCCAAAACCTTCAAACATTTTAGGTCAGAATAACTTGTGATTGTCAGATCTTTTTTCTTCTCCCTCTTTTTCTTCTCAAATGCAGTAGGTACTGCATTTGCTATTTTTGCATCCCATGAGTTGATAGCCTTGTCAAGAATACCTGTGTCTGTTCCTGTAGTTTCATGTGCCAGTTCTGTCTGAATTCTGAATGAGAATATCCAGGTCCTCCCAACTGGAGGCAATTAAGCTCTTGTGTTTTTTGTCATTGTTTTCAGTGTAGTAAAAGCTGATTCCCATTATCTATCTTCCCTTTACCCTTCTGCTCAATGTCATTATTCTTATTAAAGTTTGAGCTACAGAGCCTTTAGGTGGCCTTTTATCCAACAGGTTCATAGATCCTTCTCTTTTTCCCTCCTGCTAGGAATACGGCTTTGAGATCTTATTAGCACCAATGATTCAAAGAACCCTCTGGCTTCTTCCCTATCCAAGGTCCAGAGACAATGCAATGCGTTGACTTCCGCAAATAGGGCGCTCAGAGCACTTAGTCTGTCAGCTCTTGCCCTTTTGAAATGGAGAACATTAGTTCCAGCCTTACTTTTGTTTATTCTTCCATTTAATGTAAACTGAATCAAGGCATGATCACTTGAGCCAATGCTGTTTCTCATCTCAGGTCTACTAAAATGTCTTTATTGCGTACCCAAACCGATGGAAAATCCCAGTCATTCTTTTAATATCTTTCTGTAATAAACACAACTGTATCTATTATTTATAATTGTCTTCACCAGCTACTTAATTTTAGTGATACTAGAATGGCCAGCAATCTTTTTAGGAGGCATTTTGTCTTGATTGTGCTTAGCAGAGGGGGATAGAGAGCCTGACAGGCAAGACGAATCTTAAGCATAAGTGGAGATGATTGAAGTTTGACTGTGACAAATTTCAGACTTTTTAGCCCAAATTAGAATGAAACATAGAAATATATATATTAAAAGGGGAATGTTTCCAGGTCAAATGAACTGCTTCAAATTTTTCATTTTGTCTCAAATCCATTAGGACTGATTCAGTGGTCTTTTCAATTGTTCTTCCACCCTGGATTTTTGAAATTTGAAAAAATAAATAAAAATCTGACCTGTCAGAGATGAAAATTACTTTAATATTAAATGCTTTTATTTGATTTTTCATAGAAAGTGTGTTTTTAAAATTACTTCCCGTGCTGTTTCACACCACCAGGCAGTGGATTAAAAATATACTCATCCTGTAACAGAAATGAAACAGGAATGTATGATGCATGTGATCAACCACGGCTAAGCAAACTCTGCAATCTGTAGAAATGTTATCTGAATTATTCTCACTGTGACCTGGTGTTCTGCTAGGTGTAGTTCTACAGTGCATGCTTCTGCTTTGTAATCACTGCAAGTTTGGTGGCATGTTTCCTGGGAGGGAAAAAAGGTCCCTTGATGCAAACAGTACACTGACTGTGATAGATTTTAAAGGCTTGTTGTCTCTGCAGAGAGGATGGTCCTAATAAAGAGGCATCTGGGCCTTCTTGTCTCCTTTCTTCTATTAAGATATGTCAGGCTAGGCTCTGGACAGCTGGATTGTGATGGTTTTGCCCCCAGGGTGTTTTGGGGTAGTGCAGTAGGAGAGCACTACTATATCCAGGAGCTGGTGAATCTGAGAATTTGTCTCAAGGATGAAACCTGGAGAAGTGCAAAGAATGATTTCATCTTGATTAATTACACAGTATTGATCCTCTGTGGAAGGAGCAATTATCCCAGACACTCTTCTTGCTCAAGTGAAAGCCACCGGGAAAGCCACTCTGATAAAGAGGATGAACTTTTTCCCTCCAAAGGGCTCAACTGGTTTTATCCTCAGGGTCTGCAGTGTTAAATTTAAACTCAAAGGGGAAAAAAATGAGCCTTAGTGTAGATGTGCTCAGCTTATATCAAGTGCAGCAGAAGTTGTACAGACAAGTGGCAGGGTTAAAACTCAACTCCAGTCAGTAAAGTGTGAAATCTATCCTTGTGCATCTTTACATGAATAGTTTTGTCCAGAGTCTTCAGAATATATAGGTTGTCTGTTGAATGTTATCATAATGAAGGTGTCAGTCCCCCTCACTCATTGCCTTGCTGAGTTGTGATTATCTCCATAGACATTGATCTGAAGGATGCCAGATTCTGCCCTATGTATCAAGGAAATAAATCTTCTTAACAGTGAATCTATTAGGTGCAGGCTGTTTCACAGAATATGCTGACATTGTCTTCTCTTCTGGTCTCATAAGGAGATATGAGTCTTGAAATGGTGGGATTTTTTAAATTCAGTGGTGTTATTCTATATTAACCTACAAGATGTGCACATCAATAGAATTTGTAGTACTGGCCTAGGCTTAAATTTATGCTCAAATTCAAGCCCATATCTTTCCCTGACATTTTCTGTTTTTTTTTCACCAGACTGCATCATCTAACATGGAAGTGTTTCCAGTCACCAACAGGTAGAGCCACCAACAGCCAGTCAAATCAGTACTGATCCATATCCCCTGTACTTGCTCTTAAGTGTGCCTGAAGCTTGGTCCTCTACCATCCCCTTAGTCCAAGGCTGGTGTGACTCTGCAGCCCTCCTTGATCAAAATGCCTGAGGGTTTCTCAGCTTTTTGCAAATGCCATCATTCTCGTTCTACTTCATCGAGGTAGGCAAGGAATTTAGTCTTTCCTTTTGAAGCCTTGCTGGTCACAGAAAGTCTGTGCAGATCCCCTCAGGGATGTTACCCTCGACCTAGCTACCCTGGCACTCTTCTCTTTTCCTGTATTGAGCCCCAGTGTTAAGAATCACTCATGTTAACCACTTACATTAACAAATCCAGACAAACTGCTAGTTTGTGCCTGCTGCTTCTGTAGCATAGCTTAACCCCAATTCTCTGGCTGAACCCGTCTTGATCCCTAGTTTATTGAGATTTTGTTCTGATCCATCACCCTTCTTTTCCTCAGTTGTTGATCACCATGGGAAGCTTTATAGAAAGGTTTAAATGTTTTGGGAAATCTTTTGGTCCTCTCTCAGTCATTGCCATACCAAACACATGAAGCGCACTATTCTCCAAGAACTGTCCCTGCTTTTTAAGAAACAAACTGCTCTATTCTTCTGCTTGGATTCTGCAAACTACAATTCCCATAGTACCACTCAGAGAAACACACAGCTTTGGTGATGTCAGTATCTTGTACTCAGCCACAGCTGGGATTTGGAGGAAAATAATTTTCTAGGTATGTATAGTATCTATAGATGACTGGATTTTGTAGCAGCAAGCTGTATATCAAAATATTTTCCTCTTTGGGGAAGTGGGTGAAATGGCCAATGTGATCATAATGCAAGCTATAAAAAGATCAAAGTTGCAATGCTCTGCAACAGCATTATCCATTGAAATGTAGCAGAAGCTTGCTGGAAAAAAATGTTCATGCAATATATAAGACATTAAAAATTCTGTTACATTACTCTTGCCACAAAGATTGTAATGAAAATGGGAAATGGCACAAACGTAACCCATTCTCATTACAATCGTTAGATTGTAATCTTGTGCTCTCCTTCTCAAGAGAATGCTAAATGAGATTTTAAAGTATGGAAAATAAAGGAGCAAATAGAAACTGGAAAGCAAAAGAGGTGAGGCATGATAGACTGTTCCTGCATTCTTATGTTCTTTATTTTTTCAGTAAAGTAGGAGAGAACAGTATGGTTCCAAAGAAAGATGTATGCATACATAGATATTTTTTTTTCTTTCTTTTGAAAATATATGCATTCAGTATTCCTGTCTCTTTCATTCTTACTAAAAAAACCCCCAAAAACCAACAGACAAAATCAAAGAGACAAAGTAACACCTCAGATATCTACATCAACACATTTATTTTAACAGCATTGAATTTGCTCTTATCCATCATAGTAAGAGCTGAAGGTAACACCTCCCAGTGAAAGACAAGAGCTGTATGACTTAGGAGACTAGCAATTAAAAATCTGTCAGTCACAGGTTTGGATCCAGCCCTGATTAGATAGCGACCAAAAGTTGTTAATACTAGGTGAGCGCTATGGAAGGAAGTACCTGACCTCATTCTAATTCCTATGCAAGTATTTAAATGACATGCTGTAGCTGTCACTCAGTGTTTCCATTGATGCTGCCAGCAGAAGACTAAGCATTAAAAGAGCATAAGAAGTGATCTAACCCCATCTTCTTCCTTCTGACAGTAGTTCATACACAGGTTTTGGAGCAGGTGTAACAGGTACCCTTCTTCCAGTCTGATGAAGGAGGATAGGCAATGATGACCTCTCCTTGCATTCAGGAGCTCACAGGACCTCTTAAAATACTAATTAAGGGGAAAAAAATCTAGTGAAGATTCAAAGTCACAGCAAAGGCTTGAAACCCAGCATTTAGCAGCGATGTTTTGCTTGGAGAGTCAGTGGAGGTGAGTGACTGTTATGCACAGGAGTCAAAAGGGCTTCTTGGTCATTGAGGCTATGCCCCTGCGCAGTCCACATGGCATCCACTCCACACAGGCCTACAACAATACATCCTCATAAACATCATAAAACTTCTACAGCAAAATAAATGCCTTTCAGATAAAAGATTAAAAGTTATAAAAGCTCTAGCTTAACCCAGGGAGACAATAAGAAGGATCAAAGGCATCAGAAATAATTTAGGTCTTTGCAGTTGTTTTGGATATATGTCTTCTTGTCTGACACTGGATTTTATATTCACCCACTTTTTTTGTTCTCTCACTTTGCTGTGGGTTTGGGGCTTGGGGGTGGATTGTTTTGTTCATTCACTTTTTTTTTGTTTACCCACTGAGTTTATATTGAGTCCCCTCCCCTCACTGACCTTCCCCAAGGAGGTGACCATGTGAGGCCACATTATCATGAAAATGTTTATAGCTGAACTAGAATTTGCAACAGCTCTTCTTTGTTAACTGCCAAGAGATTTTGGACTACGAGACAAACCTGCATTACAGCTGTCTGTAGTGCATCTGGCCTATGATAAACAGAGAGCTTTTAATTTCTCAAGTATCCAGTCCCTCCAACACCACAACCGACAAAAATGAAAAATAAAATTTTCATTCTGAAGTTTAAAATTAATTTTGTTTCTGTTGTGGTACTGTAATAAGTAAATCTAATTTAACCAGTCAGCAGTTCCTTTCATTGGACATAAATTTTTTTAAGTCTGCAAGTTAATCAACCTGTTTTATGGTGAAATGTGTTTTTACACCAAAACTCCTCATTATTTCTTTTTTATTTTTCTGTTAAGTGTCTGGGGGATAAGTGAAAATAGCTCCTGAATATAAAAGAATCAATTAATGTTTCAATATAGGGGGAAAAGAATGGTTCCCCAAAAGGGTAACTTTTGTTCAGTGCTGCAGACTGTTTCTTTCATAGATGTCTTCAGAGTGTGATCTGTCAGTGCCACCTGCTAACAAGATTAGTCTTTACAGGCATAATATATGGTCAGCAAATGAAGAAAATCCTGAATTTTCTCTTTTGGTTTCAAAAGTCCCTCTGAAACACAAAATTAGCCCCAAGGATTTAGGAAGCCATATCCTCACATCTATTAGAGAAGAATCAATCAGAGAACACAGATTATAGATAATGGAGTATGCTATTTATGGCTAAAGATGAGGCTTTATGGCCGAGAGGTAATATCCAAAGCCAGGCCTCAATTTGGACCAAGCCTTTTCGATATCACCCTGTAGTCATGTTTAACCTCCAAGGTTGAGGACATTTGGGTCCTCGATTCCTGCCCTCTGATGACATGTGTCCTGGAGCAGCCTTCCCAAAGAAGCAGCATGGGCAAATTCTTTGTTGTTTTAAGTGGGAGCTTGCAAATGCACTCAAGGGCTGTGTGACAGCGTTGCCCCTGATAATAGGTGACCATGAGTGTGTCCCTTTTAATGCCAAAATGCAAGCTTCTAAATGAAATGAAAAATGTAAGTGTATCCTTTCAGCTTTCTCCTTTGTTTTTGCTTATATGTCAAAATTCAGCAAAAACAGTATGTTTGTTCTCTGGACCTTCAACCCATCATCTCTTCTTCCTGCAAATCAGTTTGTGCCTCTGTGTGTCTCAGCTGGTGCAATAACTATAATTCCAATCACAGCCAGCCACTTTAATGGGCTTCCTGTGTCCATTGGGAAGAGTTATCCCATATGCAATGTCAGCTCCCAGCACCTAGAGAAAGCACTGTCGTTCTGCCATGTTTTAAGAAGAGCTGTAGTTCTGTGGTGACATTTGAGAGCTTTCATTATCTCAGTGCAAGAATCTCTGGGGCACACTCCGATCTCTTAACATGTCCTTGTTTAACGGCACTCCTTACCTTTGGCTGCCTGTGTTCAGCTAACCAAGTGGTTGCAGAGTCCCTCTTAAATCATTCTGATTTTCCCAAGTCCCTCTGCAGATTTTTGATGGAACATATGGCAATGTTATGTCTATTTGAAAAAGCCTTTGCATCATATGTTTATACAACTGCTCACCATCCCAAGACAAAAATTCTTTCCTGTTATTGCCCATTTGCTGACTAAAGAAATTATCCTCTTTATGTATTCTGGTACTTTACCTTGATACCTTACATGTTTAATTATGTAGTCCTCAGTCCATAATCCGTATGATTCACTCACCATGTAATACAACTCACATCACTTTTATTTGTTTTAACCCTTGCCTTTCCTTTCTCATTTGCTTTCCTTTGTCAGCCTTTGATATCTATTTGGTTTTGAGTCTCAGCCTGAATCCCATGAAGTTTTTCCTCCTTGGTGACAAAACAGTCATTGAGTCCAGTGGTACAGGATGTGATCCAAAGGACAAGAGCTCCTGATGGTTAAAGATGAAACATTAAAAAAATGAAAAAGTAAACAAACCCCAGAGGAAGCTCTAGTTATGTACCATATAAAGGAATAGCACCAGAATGGAGAAAAAATAATGGGTTTTGTGGCTGGAGAAACAACACTCTGTGTTTGACTCTTTTTCTTTCTTCATCTGTGGTGCCAGCCAGTGACTTCAGTCATCTGTGGAAATCAGGGATTTCCATCAGTTTCAGTGGGAAAGTGGGTTGCACACAGGTTCTTTCACTTCTCCAAATACCTAGTTAACAAAGCAGGAATAACAATATTTCTCTTTCTTGAGTTAGAGTTAGGTGAGGCCAGAAAAACCCTGAAAAATCTTTTAAGAGTGAGAACAACTTTTCCCCCTGAGGTCTGCTTTGAAAAAAACCCAGCAACTTGAACATAAAGCTGTATGTGGATTTTTTTTTTCCTCAGAAGGAGCAATGAAATAGTTTTTAGAGTATTATTTAAAATGGACTTTTTAATGATTGAACTTCATTCCTTTGAAATTCTTCCTATGACCACTGACTACTTCAGATGAAGTAACTTTATTTCAAAGCATGCAATATTAGTGAAATATGTCTAATATGCTGTAGATCTACATGCAATGGGTTCAATTTCTGTTGGTCCTTTGTACCATACTATCTCCAGTGCATCTTAATGGGCATATCTAGCAACTTTGTGCTAATCTTTTTAGTTTTTCTAGAAATCTGAACTTTTTTTGTGTCTGCATTGTTACAAAAGGTATCTATTTACATGAGATTCCTGAGCTCTACTGATACAACCACCCTTTTTATTTACAAGTCAATAATATCAAGGCTTGCTTTACAACATTTTGTTCCTTGCTGTCTTATTGTAAAAGAAATGTCAATAGGCAAAAATCAAAAGCAAGTATTTTTATACTTGGTGTAGCTCATCTCTCATACTTAAGTGTCACCACACTTAAATATGAAATTCTTACTTGCAGTATATATATTTATTTTGTAAATATGCCTAGAAGCAGTTCCAGTATATTTCTGGTTTTTGATGGAAACACTCTCTGGTCCTTTTCCTTTATCTTGAACTTTTTTCAGAAAATGTGTTTTCAGGTAGCATTGAGAACAGCATGGTGAATGAAATTTATTAAAAATTAAAATTAAATTTATTAAAATCATTCTGATACCCAGAAACTAATAGCTGTTGTAGAATACTAAAGAATAAAAAATTAAAGGTTTCTAAAATATATTTCCACACTAGATCCAGTTTTACCAGAGGAGGCTGGAAGGTGGTACCAGAGTGCATAAAAGCCCCATGTTCATGTTGGCTTGGCCGATTGGAAGAATATGCTTTGGGGTGATATACAGAGTGGTTCTGCTCTGGGGAGGGTAGAAGAGGACTTTTATATAAGGAGAATATAACCGTCCAGCCTGACATGTGGAAATGGCAAAAGGGTTAAACATCCAATACTAGGGGAAAAAGAGGACCAAGAAATCTCAAATTATGATACAAGACTTAGCCTTGGAAGCTACTTGTTGTAGGTGGACTTCTGCACTTGTGCCCAGTGTAGTCACTGTTGGCCATGCTGAGGAGATGGTGGAAAACTGGATGCATAATACATTTGAAGATGTCAGAATGCTGATGGAAGTTACTCTTCTGACTCAACATTTTACTATTCCTTATTCTTGGGCTATAAGACCATTCAGCTTCTCCTAATTGACCTGATGATCTTGCTGGAAAAAATGAGTTGAAACAGCTTTTCTTTCTCCTGAATTATTTACAGGTAGAAAATATCTGCCTTGCTGGATCTTACCCAAAAGGTATTAAAACGTTTCTTGCAGCCTGATACTACGTTTTTCTCCACTTTTCATTTGGCTAGCAAAAAAAAATAAAAATGGTTCTGTCAGATCTGAATCAAATTTTTTTCTTCCTTTTTTTTTTTTCTTCTGGTTTAGGGAGTGAAACAATTATTTACACCACCCTATTCCTGATAACAAACATATGTCTGGACTGCACTGCAATAAGCCTTGCAGTGCTACTTCTGGCAACAGTTCTCTGGCCACAATGGCATCCCTCAGCACTCCTAATGGGAATAGGTGCTGTGGAGCCCTTTTCGTGCCATCAACACTTCCCAGATTCCAACACGTTACCTCATTTGCCACCACTGTCCTCCAGCAGCTGTTGCAGCCAGGCATTTGATAAGCTCTGTGGCATAGGTGATGTTTGGAAGCTCAAAGCTTTTGAAAACTGTGATGCTGAGATGCGTCAGAGATTGAAAAAACAGGGTGATTGAAAGAGTTTGGCTATCTAGATTTCCATCGGTTTGGAACCTCTGCAGAGTTTTCTTGCTAGAAAAAAAACATGATACAGAGACTCAACTCACAGCAAAGAACTAAGAAATCTGCCTGCTTTCCTGGCTGGGACTGCTCAAGGAGGATGAATACTACCTGGAAAATTGAACTTGAGTGGAAACTGCTTTTTTGTTGTACAATGCAATCTTTCTTCCATCTTCCTTATTTTTCTCCTTACAAAAGCAGGGCTATGCCCTAACAAAACCAGCTAATCTTCATTTGTAAAGCATCTAGAAGTAACCCCAGCCTTGCTGGGAAAGCTCCAGTGAACTGCAATGGAAACACATCTCCTGATCAGATAGAAGAGAATACGTGGACGTTCTAAGGGAGATAATGGTTTAGAAGACTGAATTTTAGTAGGATGTTGCTGGTGAGAATATGAGAGAGTTAAAGGATCTGAAGCCATCCTCCCAATTCTGGTTGCTCCTCCTCAGTTGCAAGAGGCAGAAGAGCAGGACATGAAGGCTCCATGGCTGGTAGGAGACCCTGTGAGTACCTCACCAGCTTCAGCTCCTTCACCCTTGCCAGGTGGAAAGGCTTGTCTTGCTACTGAGCTTGGGTGTGATTTCTTCCAACTGGGCAGCATAAGTGGAGCAAGACTCAGCAGAACAACTTCTGCCTTCTGCAAACATGCTGAACTCAGCCCAGCATGAGATCTGTCTGTGGAAAATGTGGTAGGATGCTGCACTGTGGAGCTTTTATCAACTGTGCAGATCAGAAGGAGAAATTTCACTCTGCTTCCTCCCATTTCTAATGCAGCAATATTTCAGCATTGTGCTTCAACCCATGGTTCACAACTGAGTGGTAGTTTTATGATTTTATGAGGCCTCAGACCACAGTGTCTTTAAATGTTCTATAGGTTAATCACCTGACCTCTGCAAAATTCTTGGAAGAACTTGTATTGCATTAGCTAATGCATAGCAATGTCTTGCTGGAGCTGCAGAAAACATTGTACATGAAAAGCAAACCTGTCAAACTTGTAGCTTTGCTAACTTTGCACAAAGCATTAAAAAAAAGCCCTTTAACCAGTGCAAAACAAGATAAAACAACAAACTTGATGGCCTTTTGTGCAACCTCAATTGGACATTGCAGCTCTATGCTGTAATCTCAGCACAGAGGCTTTATCATCTTGGGTGTACTAGCATTGACCCATAACACAGAGTCTTAAATAAAAAGCAAAACATATCTTCAAAGCAAAAGTCAGTATCTCAGCAAGTCTGGCTTCAAGTGTGGGAGTGTGAAGAGAGAAAAGAAACCTCAGAATAAGGAGAAGGCTGGATGGGTTTGAAGGAGAAAAAAAAAAACTTCTAGAAAAATAGCAGGGTGGAGCAGAAATAAAAATACTTTGGACAAGCAAATCCCTACAGACTCCAAAGTGCAAGGGAAAAAAGGCCTAATTCTTGCCTTGCCAGCATCTGAGCTGATGTGGGTCAGCTGTGGTGGGAGAAGGGCTCAGAGCTCAGATTTTGAAACACCTGCGCAGAGGTGGTCCAGCAAGACTGCCGTGGCAGAGATGGCATTGTGGGAGATTTGGGGTGGGCTGTAATTTATGGGCAGACTGCTCTGTGGCTAAATAGCCAAGGGAGACAGCATTGTGCTCCTCTTGAAGAGAGAGACCAGTGCTTCCCTCTCGTTGCATGCGGACATTGTTCTGTGGCAGTCAGTCCCGAGAAGTCTATGCTCATTCCTGCCCTTTCAAGTAATTTGCATGACTAAGTGAACACCGAATAGCTACTGCTCCCCCTTGAATTGTGCTTCTACCCACCATATGGCAAGCAGAGAGGGATGCAGAGGTATGGCTGAAATCATAGTCCTGTCCAGGGACAGAGCGTGCACTTCTCTTGGCCCACAGCCTTGCAGTGTGCTCCTGCCGCATGTCCTCTGCCTCTGCACAGAAGCCAAGGCTTTCAGAGGAAGACATTCTCTTTTCTTTCACCTTGTGCATCCCTGCAAGGGACAGAAGAGACCCAGTCTCCAACAGATACCTTTGGGAAAATGCTGGCTCCAGGAAGAGCTGTTGGGCGTTCAGAAGCTGGGAAGCTGAAAGAGTGCTGAAATGAAGCCTGTGGAGAGTGAGACTTGGTTCCTATTGTGGAAGACCCCTTGCCCAAGAAGTACTTACTTGGCAGAGGTTCATGCAATTGAAATGCATTTTTACTTCATTCAAATTAATTCATGCCAGGGTGCGTTGTTTCCTACTTCACTTATTCCTTGGCAGTTTCATGAGTGTCATGAAACTAACTTTAGAAGGGAGTGGGATGAGTCCACCTACAACCAAAAAAGAGGTGGCTGCATCCCTGGGTCAAAACAATGGTCATTCACCTGCCTGGTGCAGCCACCTTCATCCTGCATTGCCAGCCTCCCTGGCGAACTGATTAATTACCTGTATATCTTCTACTGCTCCATGATCAATCAGGCCTGCTCTCACCTCAACTGTTGAGTATCAGTGTACAACTAATTGCTTCTTTTGTGTTTCCAGCTCCCAGGAGTTACTTACTTGTGGCTTTCTAGATTTTACAGAGCTGTCTTGCTCTCTGCTTCAGTAAGGTCATTTGCTCAGGACTGATGTTCTCTAGGGAGAGCAATGTGTATGGACATTGAAGTCCCATCTACAAGTGGCTTACCAACACAGAGAGACCAGAAAAAGGGACAGAACAAGGACCCATATCAGCACCAGGAGGACCGACTGCACTGTAGAACCAAGGACAATAGGATCTCTGGTAAAGTTGGTAGGTTTTGTAGATACCATGGAGTTGATTTTTTATTTTTAAAGAAAAGTGTCACTCACTGTCTCTCGTGGATTCCCTGAAATAGAAAATGTCCTCAGTTAGATGAGCCAAGTGGAGCTGAAATTCCTACATCAAACTCTAGTTGGAGCCAGAGGCCACAGAGAGGATCGCACCTACTCTGCATTATATGGTGCATTATGATAGAGCCATACAGGGGACTGAGCAATAAGAGAACTTGGGTAGCACCATGGGAATGTTATATTGGTCAATCTTCTTTTTACCTTTTCAGACCCTTGCTGATATGTTGGTCAAAATGGCATTCATACTAGGGTTTCCAAATTTCTGCGCCCTATTATTTTTCTCCGAACAGCCCAGCATGCCCTGATGTGCTTTGCAGTTGTGCATCCCACTCAGTGCTCTTGTATTGTTCCTCCTGTGCTGCTTACAGATGCATTTCCTGCCAGCTGGCCAAGGTCCACCTCTGCCCAAGACAGAAGTTACAAATGGCTTAATGAGGAGATGGCTTCAAACTGGTGACGCTTTTATTGGTGGGCCAGAAAGAGAAAAAACCCTGGAATCGTGTATCTGGCATGGTTTTTTTTTTGCCCTTGGGAGCCAACCACAAGGTAAATCACCTAGTTCACACTCCAAAAGGACTCAGTTTAAATCCAAAAAAGATGTTAAAGCTTTCCCACCTTGCTCAAGGATTCCATCACAGAGCTCTTTGCTTTGCAGATCATTGCACTGCAGAAGGGAGCTTCAGACAAAGATAGTGTTCTACTTTGGCTCAGAGATCACCTCAAGAAAGCAGCTTTGTGGGTACAGTTTCTGTGCTCCTACCAGCTCTTGTTAAGTCACATTTTGGCAAGCAGCAGCAAACACAGCTCATAGGCACTTATCTTCTCACCAGACAGCTCCAGCAATTTCTATCTGTGATCTACTGTCCAGTCCTGCAAGCCTGGATATCCCACACAAACAGGCTGTGAAAATATCTTACCTGTTCCTCATCCAACCAGAAATCTCTGATTGTCTTTCGGACAGGTCTGCAGACTTCCTCCATGGATGCACCATGTGCTACTATGAGGGCTAGTGCAGGCACAGGGACAAAAACAGTGTAAAAATATTGCTGGGGAGGGCAGCATCACAGAAGCTCAGAGCAGTTAAAGCTGCCCCAAGCTCATACAAGGGTGGTGGACCTGTGGGAATGAAATTCCAGGACAAGGATGAAAGCGTCAATATACTGCTTGAGGAAAAATATTTGGAAAATACTATTTTTTCTCATTCTTTCAGTGTATTTTTACTCTCCCTCATTTTTCCTCCCCCATAACAACAACTTGATGAAAAGAGGAGACAAGCCAGAGAAAATGATCTTTGGGTCAAAGATGTTGATAATGGACAAATAGCTATGCTGCAACTGCACCTAAGTCCTGGAAACAAAGACTGATTGTGCACAACCATTTGTCTAATTTCAGGGTTTTTAATAACTATTAATTTTATGTAGTAGAATGTGCACTCAGTAAAAGACAATGATTGTCCACAATTTAGTGTTCAATTTAGTGTACTTATAGTTATTTATGAAAAAAAAATAATTGAAGATGTCTTTGCTTTCATGGGTCTGACTCTTGCACAATTCATTGAAATGCTTGGCATCACTGACATAAAATACACACACTGAAGGTAATAAAAACCAGATACGCAGTACAGTAAAAATTCCCACAAAAAAAAAAAAAAAAGGACATATGAATCTTGTTGAAATCCGTCCACCACTATGATGCAATTTCCACCAAATTAG
>VYZX01032787.1:13613-27625 GCA_013401335.1 Brachypteracias leptosomus | reverse complement strand
TCAGACAGACCCACTACAATCAACTATAAAGTATAAAACTACACAAAACTTGCCACATTCTAAGTCACAACTAATTCACAGAAAGAATCATTGAGGTTGGAAGGGCCCTCTTTAGGTCAACATTCCCAATGTTGTTGATCAAGCAATGTCAGCTAAAGCAGATTGTGCAGGATAGTGTCCAACTGAGGTTTAAGTACCTTCAGTGGGACTCTGCACTGTCTCTGGGTAACCTGTGATAGTGCTGCCACCCTCAAAGTGAAAAAAGAAAAAAGTGTTTTCTTGTATTCAGATGGACTTTGATGTGGCTTGTTTGTTTTGGTTTGTTTCGTTCTGTTTTAATTAATTCCTTCTTGTCATATCACTTGGTCCATCCAGGAAAAGTCTGTCTCCCTCATCTTAACTTCCTCTAATCAGGTATTTATATAGAGGAATAAAACCCTCCTGAGCCTTCTCCTCTCCAAGCTGAACAGTCCCAGCTCTCTCAGCCTTTCTTCATATGAAAGATCCCTCAAGCACTTCAGCTCAGGGGATTTTCTTATTGATTTGGGAGTTTGCTTGTTTGTTTAGTTTTCTAAGACACAATCACTCATGAGTGCGAAATGATGGTTTGCTTGGTGATTTTTTTTTTACTGTGGAAGTTTGTCTTGTACAGTTTAGCCCTGTCTCTTCTCACCTATTCTCTGACCTTCCCCGTTTGTTTGCCGGCAGTTTCCCTAAAAAAAGTGGAGTTACATGTACTCAAAGAAACTATTACTTCTCAAGAGAATGTTAATTTTCGTTCAGTTAAGACCTGGTAACTTACTGACTATACAAGTCTCAATGAAAAGGGTCAGATGGAATAACTTATCAGCTGAGGAGTGGGAATCTCCATCTGAGAGTAGAAAACCTCTAAACATGCAGTTGTTTGTGGTCATGCAAACATATGCACAATTCTTCATAGTGAAGAACTTTTTTTTCAGCCTATTTGCTGAATGACCTTTATCTACTGATTCACTGAGAAAGTAACATTTTTCTGTGGAGCAGAATTTCCATTTCTTAGTCCCCTAGAACATTTATACTAAGTGCTCTATTAACGGATTTTAAGTCAAACCCAAATATATTTAGAAGAATGGCCTCTGCACCCATCAAATACATTGTTCTACTAGTGATTATTCTGGATAGGAATCTTAATTCAGGAATTGGCTTTGAATTACTGTGCACATGTAATCTTCAGAGATCTAACCATGTACAAACTTGATAATATACCTGTGCAGTTTTATGAATACATATCTTGTTAGATACAAAGAACAGTTGTAACCTTTAATGCATGAATGCTTATAGTACTGCATGCATATGTTATGAAAAACTCAGATTAAGTTAATTATTTAATTAAATTAGTTAATTTAATGAGTCAATATTCATTATCATTAATTCATTTACACAGAGAGTAACTGTATTTATGCAAAACTACCTTAAAAGAAAACTAATTCTTGTGAGGAAAAAAAGTAAATTATGATTTTGCTAATAAAGTTTGCCATATTGTCTCAAGCTAGGCTAAATTGCAGCAGGAGAGCAAGCCCAGGAGTAAATATGATTTGTGGTTTATTTTATTAGTGTTCAAAGATTATCCTGTTAGGTGGAGAATATTTGCTAGGGAAAATTGATCCTGTTAATTTATCTTTGTTTATAAAACATTAGAGATTATGTTTAGATCATATATTAACATATCACCCGTAATACGGAAGAACCAGATGCTCATGTTATGCTTTTAACTGTGATTGCTTACTCTTAAAGCTTCTTCTTATCATTTTCATTTTTATGGAAGGTGACAATTAAACTTCAATTATAAGTTCATTCTGGATCGTCTTTATTTTCTTTGTTTTAAATCAAAGGCTTTTTTTTTCCCCCCTGTAAAAAAAAATGTATATTGCTTTCTTAATTTGCTGTGCCATCTGTGTCACTGCACGTTGCTCTCCTAATTTGCATTCTTCAGAGATGGAATCTCAGCCCTGCTGAAGCCAGTGGTCATTTGGCAAAGCTCGTAGCATGAGTTACTTAGCATAGGGGTACAGGGCACATCTCCTGCACAAACAGGCATAAATACACTTACAAGGCAAGGTCAGCTCCATCACCATCCAAAACAGTAATAGCATGGCTGTGGAAAACTGAAGTAGTCTGAATTTTTTAGTCCAGCACAACACACCACACAGTTTCAGTTCTCTTTTCATCAGCACTGCAATCAAATGCAAACCCAAACAGTGAAGCACACACTCATATTGACCAACCAGCCCCTCTGACTGCCACACAAAACAGTTATTTGGGAAATATTAAGTGCTTAAATATTGTCAAGTTTACTCCCTCAGGTTTAATCCTCTTACTCTTCACAGGCAAGCACAGCTGGAGATTGGTTGGAAAAATAAATTAAAAAAATAAGCAAAAAAAATTAAATACTGGACAACTCCAAACCCTTTAGCTTGAACTCAACTATACAAATGAGTGATTTGTCTGAGGCCAGAAGAGCCTGTGCAGACAGTGAGGCTGGGATACTGAAGCAGGAATGGATGTAGAGGTGTCTGTTCTGTCAAACACTGATACAGCTCCAGAGGTTCCTTATTCCTCAGGCTGTGCAAATGCTGCATCATCTGTTTTGTGTGGCAAATGTTAACATAGGGTTCAAAACTTCTAATGAGATTGAAAGAAGGAGCATCTGGGAAGAAGAGGATGGGAACGAAGAAGAAGGTGGGAACATCTTCATCATATCAGAAAGAGGCAATCTGATACTTTATTACTATTATTATTAAAACAGCCCTAGTTAAGAGTAGAAGTACACTGAAGATTGGACAACTCCATAAGTGAATGGAAGGTAATTTTTCAGACATACTACCAGTAAAGGGGCAAATTTTCTCAAATGGTAAAACCTACTTGTTAAACCTAATATAAAAAACATTGTCCAGTCTACCATCAGCAAATAGCTCTATCAAATCAACAAAACACTGTTTTGATTCCCTGCCATTGGCTTGACCACTTTAGATCATACTGCAATTGACAGCATTTGTGGAAGTCCATCCCAGACCTGAAACTCCTCTTGACATGCTGCAGAGCCAGAGGAATTGTCCTTGGACACGTTACTCTCTGACTCTCTGTGCTTGCATCACTGCAGTCATATTGATGAAGCTGGGGAAAGGGAAAGAAAATTAGAGCTCATAAAGACATGGAAATAAAATTAAACAAATTAACTTTTAATATATTTTTTCTGGCTATAAGCACAATTTTTATCTCAAGAGAAAAAATAAATTCAATTTACCTCAGATAAACTTTTGGCTGTTCTGAGTATTCAGAGTTATTACTTAGAAATCTCAATGTTGTCCATTTGTCTACAAATGCACTTGAGTTGATTTTAATTAAAAAACAACCTTAATAACTGGTTTATGCTGTTGAAAAAATAATTGGTTTTTNGAAAAAATAATTGGTTTTTCAGTAGGATATTCATGTATTAAACTTACTGTTTCATTAAAATGTGTATATCAAGCCTGGAACTACTTTTGCCCATTTCTCCAAGACCTTTTAGGGCCAGATGTTCTGATTACTCAGGTTTCTAAACTCATTCAATTCCAAAGCAATGTTTGTGAGAAGTTCACAGAATGGAGAGTTCAGCCAGTTTCTTATCTATTTAATATACGGAAGTTTTCTTAGACGTGAAAATATTATTCACATTGCTACAATAACCAATGTCATTGTATTTGAACACTACAACTCTCTATTAGGACTGAGTCTGAGCACTTCTCCAAAGTCTCTACTTTTATTTATTATGTGCAGAAGGAAAACTAGTGGAATGATGGATTTATTCAGAGAAAGATGAGCCCAGAAAGTGAAGCCAGTGATCCAGAGAAACAAGATAGGGTTGTTGAAAGGCTGACAGGGTCAGTGGAGGGAGATGCAGTCCTGTAAGAACGACTGAACTCCTGCTCTTGATGATTCACCCTTCAGGATCTCATTATTTCCCACCTTCACCACCTTCATGTTAGTGTATTGCTGTGAATCCAGCTCATACCATGGTGCTGTTCCCCTCCACAGGACAAACATGTTCTCCTTGGGAGCACTGTGGGCTTGCAGGGTTCAGAGCAGAAAAGAGATGGAGTATCAGCTCTCCAGTGTCATTGAAAGAAGCACCGTGACTAAGATAAGTGCTCTTGGTGAAGAGGAGAGTGGCAAAAGAGCGGGGAGTTGGAAACAGGAGACTTCTTTACTTGAGACAAATTATGGCCATTGACTTATTCTGAGGACTATATTATTTCCTAGAGACCTCAGTGCAAGGGGAAATCTGTGGAATCTTATAGTACATTTTGTTATGATTAGTTTAGAACTTATTGATTTTAGTTTAGAACTTATTGATTTTAGTTTAGAAGTTAGTTGACACCAGATGATGTTTTTGAAGCACAATCTCCTGCCAAATCCTAAAACAATTCTTCCTTTCCCTAATGGGTGGAGACAAAGATGTGTATTTTGGGGCTTCATATCTGGTCAGGCTGAAAATTTATCCCACCATGCCCAAGAGAATGTAACATTGCTCTAAAGTCTTGAAGCTCGAGATCATACAGCTATTAATAGAGAATCTGAAATCATCATGAAGGTAAGTTGATGCACAAACCTGGTAAAGCAGGTCTTTTGGTTACTACACATTTGCCAAGACCTTGCAAAGCCCAAAATAAAATCTCTAAAGCAACCAAGTGTATAAAACATGATAACAACCTCCCTGGGTCCTGAGATTAGGAAAACTAGTTTCTATCACCACGTAATTTTCAGAATTGCTGTATAGTTCCCACTGTCATTAGCCAGAAGTAGAGGAGAAAGTGTGAAACCACAAACCATAGAGGAACAAGCCTTTTCATTTATTTCAATTGTTGCTATCTTCTTCGGTGTTATTACTGAAACCCTCACATACAAAATGATGTTTCTCTGATTTAACAGCAAATTTCTCCCAGGCTCTTTTTTGGTGAATGAATCTGTTGGGTACGAAAGGTGTTTGCTCTCTTCCTAATCAATGCAGCACTGATTATGTGTGTTGATGACATACTTAGTCTGATTCTGATTTTCTGATTTTCTGTATAATTTTATAAAGCTAAAATTATTATTGTGATGTCAACATAGTGACTCCAGATTCCCAATTAATTTAAGTCTGTGTGTTGGTGATATTGAAGGGATAGGGACAATTTTGTGGAAATAAATCAGCTGAGCTTTCAATATGCTGATCCTTAATCAAAGTTAACAGATTTCACCTAAAATTCTTGATCATTCAGATTTTTCCACTCTTCCTTTCTTAAAAGGGTGGTGGGTTTTTTATCCTACTAGGCTATATTACCACACAGTATTTTCAAAACTGGAATTCTCTCGGGCTCCTTTGTCCTTCTTTAGTTCTATATCACAGCAGAGAGCTGTTGTTTTTCTTCTGTTCTTAAAAAAAATATTACAACTCTTCATGGCATATCTGAGCTGAGTGTTGATTTCTGAAGCTTCTGCCAGAAGATGTTTAATAATACTGTCAGTCCTAGAGAATCTATGCCATGGCAGGTTCTGGCAAGGTGCAAAATATGGGACAGGTGTGAATTTACCATCTGCACTGTCCCTACAACACCGAGTGGGTGTCACTAGGAATTAAACTAAAGGAAAGACCTTGGGAGTGAAAGTCACATCATACCCTGTTCTTGAAGCTATTTCTGTACTGGGAAGCAAAACAGACATAGAGCACTGGTAGAAAGGTGTATAGCTTTGTTTCCCTGTCTTTACAAACCCCATGTACCCAGATCACAAATTAAAGTTTGAGGTTTCTAGACATACAGTGTAGACATTTTATAATACCTACCCATATGTTTTCTAGAATACAGGAAAAGAACTTTCTCATTTTAGCATTGACAACTTCCATCATAGTGTCAGTTAAACCTAAGCCAGCTATATTAGGTGAAAAAGAACCTTTAAATATTAATCTATTCTTGCCTAAGGGGATTTATGGATAGAAAAATAGTCTGAGAGTCTAAATATTTGTGTTTCCTTCTGGCTTTGCTAATAGCTCATCTTAGTAGATATTGGTGAGCTAGAGCTAAATTCCAGTTCTGCCTTATTTTAGGGTTTGCTGTTCTTAAAAAAATTTCTTGGCCTCAGGAATATAAAACAGAGCACCTAAGTTAGGCACATACAGTCAAGAACTATACATTCAATAATGTGAAATACTTATTTGTCACTATAGCCTATAATAGCCAATATTGAACAATGAATCTAGGGAAGTGAAAAATTTCACATCATTGAGAATGTTACTTTGTGACAGTGAAGGTGAAAAATTTGGCAGACAGGAAAAAATCTGACCAAACAACTGAGAGCTCCAGGTCGTCCCTTGGCAGGTGGTACTTTCCAGCAGAGGTAAATATAACACTCTTTTACACTAGAGTAGTAAATCAGCAAATCTTGAAAAATGAACCACTCCTGAACATCAGGAGACTTGCGATTTAAAGCTCTTCTAAGTTGCTGGATACTTTCTTGACCATGCAATACTTTAAAATTGGAGAAGGTGGGAAAGGGAGAGCACTTTCTGTTACTAATGCTGAAGCTAAACTGTTGTACAAATACCTATTTAAAGCCTAGAATCTAAGATGTGAAAAGGTCCTATCCCATCATCTTCCTTGGAGACTGGTCCTGATAAACTGAATGTTCCCAATCTCATCTTAACTTTTATGGGTAATTTACTGTCCTGAAAATATAATACAATCACAGAATAATTTAAGTTGCAAAGAGCCCTCAGTATGTCATCTAGTTCAGCCCTCCACTTAGAACAGATAAATTCCATATTAGATCTGACTGCCCAGGTCCTCATGCAATAGCATTTGAAACATTTCCAGGGATGGATATTCTAGAATTCTGGGAAACCTCTTCCCATGTTTGACCAGTGGCAGTAATCACAGGGACTAAAGTGGTACACAGACTAATCATGCTATTAAGTATCCTAAGGATTTTCTATCGGAAGGTTCCACCTTGAAAAAATTAATCATAGAATCACAGAATGGTTTGGGTTTGAATGGACCTTAAAGATCCTCTGGTTCCAATCCCTCTGCCATGGGCAGGAATACCTTCCACTAGACCAGGTTGCTCAAAGTCCTATTCAACCTGGCAGAACATCCATTAGCTGGAGAGAGCAATTGAGCCAATATTTGAATGTGTTTGATCTTTTTAATGTGATACATGTCTCCATAGATTTCTGGTCAGAAATTATGGCATAGATGGGAAATTTACTTACCTGGGTATTGTCCAGCAACTGCTCTTTCAGTTGAACTGTTTCGATGATTAGTTGGCTAAAGTAATCCAGTTATATCTCACTGTTTTTAAATTCCTGTTGCCTTGCAGCTGTGAAAAAAAATGCATTATCATCTCTAGTGTCACACTGAGGCTGCACATAAATGTCATTTCAGGGCTCTTTGTTTGCATTTTTTTCCACTTAAAAGCAAATAGAACAAGACGAAAGAAAGAACCTGATAATCAAATGTGTTTGTTGCTTAACTTCTGAAGCAGATATTGTGGCAGGACAAACAGTCCTCACCTTTGGGTTTTTGTACTAAGTCATGCAAGAAATTAGTGTAAAGCTGGACTTACGTACAGTATGGTGATATCTCTGAAGCTCGCAAAGTTATCAAGATGATCAATAGTGTGAAGGACACTAAGGAGAGGCTTCTGGAGAAGGTCTACATGGTTTATATGTCTCAGATATTGAAAAACCTGATACAGTACTGGACTGAAGGAGAATCTGTATCTCACAGCCCACGAGGTGGAGTCTGCTTCAGCTAGCCTTAACCATCAAAATGTTAAGCATCTAAAGATACTCATCCAGGCTCCTTTGATGGCAAATAATTATTAACTGAAGCCACTAATCAAAACCTATGATATACAAGATAGGTAGGGCAAGTTGCTTTCTAGAGGAGTCTATTTCTCTGCACAAGCATTAGAGGGAGTATAAAGACAACCTTAGACTAGATGTTTAAGTTTTAGAAACATTACATTATGCTAGATGAATTCTAATGCAAATCTAAAACAACAAAAAAATTAAATAAAGTGAACATATTGGACACCACTATTCTTAAAACAATTTCTTTGATTTTAAACCAGCTCAGTATAAATGCTACTCTTTCTGAAGGAATAGAATATATGGTCAATTTAGCTTTACTGCAATGAAAAGAATAGTACAAATATCAAACTAATTTCAGTCATTCATCACCAGAAAAACTGTCTAGTTTTAGAGGGGATCAGTGTACATTGATTTAGAAAAGCCAATGAATATAAGACCAGGTAGTGTAAATAAGGATTATTAACAGTTGATGAAGGTAAATTCCTTTGTAGCTCCTAAAGAGCTATTCTTGACATTTAAACTGAGTGTTGCTTCATTTAGTAATTATTTCTAGATATTTTTATTATTAAATTGTGGGTAGGGGAGGGACAAAGGTAAACATTCCCATCCTCAAAAAACCTCCCTCAAACCAAACCACAAACAAAAACCTGAGTTTTAAAAAGTCTGTGTCTGACCTCTCAAGATCATTTTTATAGTATGTAATGAGTTAAGTAATCAGGCATTCTTCCCTATCCTAGAGCAAAATGCCTCTTGATGCAATTAAATGGCTCAAGATTCAGAAACCCAGACCTACCAGTCTCTTCAGCTTGTGACAGCCAGTCATGTGTGAGAAAGGTCAGTCATGTAAAAGAAATTAAACGAGTTCTGCAAGGACTTAACTGGAATTGATGCAAAGCTCTCCAAACAGCAAAGGTGATTAAAAGTTCAATCAAAGTCAGATGCAAGGAAAGATGCTCATTAACATCCACATCACTGGGTCACAAACACACTGCTCATCTGTAGGACAGGATTGTGTACCTAATGATGTGATCAAAAGTGATATTCATGAGAGAACAAAGTCCAACATCCCACCTCAGCGCTATATGTTCCATATCCTGCTGGTACACTTTAAAAAGAAAAGGAAAATCTTCATATCTGCATGAATTTTATAAAATGAAGAAATGCATTTATATGAAGTCAAAGAAATAGTTCATTACATATTGAATTAAATGCAGCTATTATTATTTCAGTGTTCAAAATAAAATAAAATTTACTTTGTTAAAATCAAAGAAAACTTTCAGTATTAGAAAGGAGTTTCAATACTAAGTTTATCAATAATCAGTCACTGATTTGAAAATGTATTTCAGTCACATTGTGTTCTTATATAATAAAGTTATATGCTGACTACAATAAAGGCCCACACTTTAAGTACTCATAACCACAGACAGCCAAGCTCATTCAACTATAGAATCATTTAGGTTGGAAAGGACCTCCAGGATCAAGTCCAACCTTTGTCTAACATCTCCCTGACCCCTAGATCATGTCTTGAAGTGTCACATCTACTTGTTTTTTGAACCCCTCCAGGGATGGTGACTCAAACACCTCCCTGGGCAGCCTGCTCCAGTGCCTGACCACTCTTGCAGTAAAGAACTTCTTCCTAATATCCAATCTAAACCTTCCCTGGTGCAACTTGAGGCCATTACCTCTTGTTTTGTCATCAGTTACTTGGAAGAAGAGATCAACACCAGCCTCACCACAACCTCCTTTTATTACTGACTACAAAAGATCTCTTCTCAGCAATTTTTTAAATCTTAGGAGTAAAAATCTAAGGGTTATTCCTAAACTGCTTTAATAATTTTGTCTAAGACCTACTTCTGTTTTAACGTCTTATTAAAAAAACAAGATTATTTATGTTTATTAGTTTCTGCTCTGAATATTTTCACTTGGTAGCCATTGCTGTCTGAATTAGAACACATGGAGATGCAACTTTTCAAACCCAAAGGTGGCAGGTAATACTGACTAGTATATAATTTGGCTGGCATTAAGTGTTTAGTTTGAACATCACTAGTGGAGATACCTCCATAACTCTGGTAGCTGAAGGATAGGTGCCTCTAGTAACACTTCAGATGACATCACTTGGAGCAGTAAGGGTGTGAGCAGTTAAGTCCCCACTTCCTAGTGCAGCTAAAGAAACATGCTGAGCTCCTCCAGAGCTGCAAGAGGAGAGGCACCCTTGCTGCTGGGCCACGCAGTGTCCTGGCCTGTCAGGCTGTGATGCAGGCACCACATTGCTACTATTTAGGATCCTCAGCTTGAGAAATGTTGGTTTACCCAGTGAAGGATTGACTCATTATTATGGACTGCACAAAAAACCCAAGCCAAAACAAAACCAAAAAGAAACCCCAAACCAAAACCATATAAAATTTTCATCTCACTTTTCACGTTTTTTAAAATTCAATATATTTTTACTCCATGAGGATCAAGATCAAAATCAAGTCCCAGGATCCAAAATGGCTGCAGAAGTTTAGATCTGATACTCTTTTTCATGGAAGATAATGACTTTCCAAAGACTGAGAGATCTGAGAAGTTACACTTTCCTCTTGTGAAGTTCTTAGTGCAACACATCATTACAAATTTGGGTTTTCCCCCTGAATTTTACCATTTTTTCTACCTGTGCAGTGAAGGCTTCAAGAAATATTTCCCCCCTTTCTGGGAAGTAATGACACAAAAGAAACAGCCTCTGAAGAATCAGATGCGGAATCATTCCTAAATGATGGGTCCTTTCCACTTAGATATGAACATAGAGAACAGGAATAGCTCAACATGTCCTAGAGGCACTGACTTGAAGCTGAGTACAGAAGCCATCTCAGAGGACTTCACTTGCTTATATGATGTTGAAGCAAGTGAAAAAATAATATAATTATTAATTTCAAGAGATATATTTTTTCTTCTACATTTGCTTCATTATTATTGTTACTTTCTTTAAAGTTCTGCTTAATTTCCTCTTAACATCTCTTCTCTACCTACAGCTTGATTGGAAGACAAGAACATGTAATTATTTGACCACTTTTCATTTCAGCTGATTAAAAGAAAAAGGAAGCATTTGCTTGGTTCAAAGGTTATTACAATGCATAATTAGTTGTCCAATATCATCTTAATCAACAACTTCTCAGTTTCACCTTCTTTGCATTTATCAAGGGAAAGGCAGGGTTAACTAAAGGTATTTAATCAACTATGCATGAATTGCCAGAAATGGATTTCTGTAAGGGAGCCTTCAACCAGTTATTAGGAAAGGTGCTGAAGTGAAACAACTCCCCTCTAAGAGTGCTTTACACTGTTTTGCAGGGAATGAACTTAAGTATTATTGAACAAAATATTTCAGTCACATGTTCTGTCTCCATTTGCTTAATGAATTGAAGTGTCAAGAAAATTTGAAGAGGCAGCCCAGGAAAACAGAAATGTAATTTAATGCAACATGAATCATTTGCTGGCCAAATTTACAGTATTGATGGGATTCCAGACAAAGCATTTAGATTATGGCTATTGTTACAGGAAAAGGCATTTAATTTATCCTGCAATTCATATGTTTAAAGGCAGATTATTTCAAAAAAACACCGGAAACTAAACTTGTCACAGTCTTCTGGAAAACTTAATTGGCAAAGCAGTAAATCTAATTGCTTTCAGAAATGTAACATTAAGGCATCTCTGCATCTTTAATGAAGCCAGGAAAACATATCCTGCATAACTTTCTCAAAAATCACATAAAATCTGAGGCTATCCGATGAAGATGTACAAGCTGGTTATGCTCTTCTATCAGTTCCTGTTATTTGTATCATTGCTTTGAGTCTCTGTAGTTCTGGATGCAATAACTCAATTTACTGGGTTTGGAATACCCCCAGACACCATTAAGTGGACACCCACACTGTTTTCCCCTTCCTGATTTCCCTGATGCAAATAATATACTATATGCAATACATACTAGCTACCTAGTGTTGTAGCTTCCCTCTCCTTTTCTCTTTCCCCCCTCTTCATAGTACAACTTAATATCTAAGTGTTAATTTATTATCTTTTACCAGTGCATTAAATGAATTATGCACCACTCTCAGCTCAGTGTTCAGCTGCAGGAATGCAGAAGGAAAATGATGTGTCTCTAAAATAAAACCTGACGGAGGTGAGATACAAATACAATCATTTAGTGTGTCACCTGGCACAGGTTTGTCCTGTGATGATGAACCTCCTTCCACAATGCCCAAACCTGCTTCCCGGGGCAGCACAAGCCGTCACAACACAGAACTGCCCAAACTGCACTTGTGCTGCCAAGATACATGGGCAAGACCACGTGTTTTAGGAAAAAAGAGTTTCTAGAAATAAGAACTATGTCACATCATTCTCCCTCCATGCCATAGAGACTATTCATACTACCTGTGGTGTGGAAAAGAGGAACAATAAAGACTTCAAGATTTTGTGTTAAAGGTCCAAGTTCAGGAAAAATCCACAAATTTTAGAGTGGTCAAGAGGCCTTAGAGATCAGAACGCAGGGAAAATCAAATAGTAGATGAAAGTAAAAAGGTCAAGATATACATAGAGGCCCTGTTCTCTCTGTACGGACTGTGAAGGCTTGAAGGTTTTCTAAGTAGCTTCTAGACTATTGACAAGCTTATGGAGGCTCCTCAAATCACTTCAAGAAGTCATGTTGTTGTGTGCATTCTTCACTATACTTTTGGAGAAGCAGTGACATTGAAATCTCTTGACTACTGCAGTGTATACTGTGTCAGGTTAGCTGAGGTCTGGATCTACCACCTTCTTCCTTAATCTCTTAGTTCAAATTGGGACAACAGTTAAGTACCATTTGCATGAATTTCTAGTGCAGTCAGAACACAAGCAACTAAATTAACGGTAATAACACTTAGTTATGTGCTTGAAATTATAAACATGTGTTGCTCTAGCTGAAGGTGGTCTGGAGCTAGAACCTTAGCTCCTGTCTCTGCCATTCAGTCTGTCTACATCAGCTCACTCATTTATAAAACAGAACGTTTGCCTATATGCCAGACAGGCTTATCCAATTAATATTATAAGCTGCCAAGGGATTGTTGAATGAAAATCATTAGAATGCAAAAATAGAAAAATTCTTTTTATGTAATCGTTTGGTTTTCAAACGAAATCTGAAAGAACATTCCATGTTCAGATTAAAGCTGAATGAGTATAAATGTAGAGGGCCAAAACCCCCGATGTTACAGAACAATTTCCTTAGCATAATACTTAACAAAGCTTCTGGAATATTTCAATTAGCTCTTTCCCATAGAGAATACCTGAAGCTCCGTATAATGAGTAACATTATGATTCTGTTATTAATACATTTTAAATCTCAATAGTCTAGTTCCTGTTCAGATACCTGGAGAAAGATTCAGAGGAGGTTTGTTTGTTTGTTAGTTTATTTTAAAATCCATTAGAATTATCAAGATTTAAAAATTCATATGTCCTCCCTCCCAATATGAAAATCCTATTTTTATTTAAAGATTTCCTACTTTTTAGGCTAGAATATAAAAAAACCACTTCTATATAAAAAGAATATTGTGGGTTTACACAATAAGAATTAAAATCCTTTACAAATTCTGTTAGTTATTATCTTATTTGATTGACAACTACAACATGAGCATCTCTGTTTACAGGTAAAGGATATGGTAATTTACTAGTGTAGTCAAAAGGTGAAATCTTGCATTTACTCCTATTTTACCCTAGAACATGACTCTGAGAGGCTCATTGTTCCTTACCTTTCTGGAGAAAACAATTAATCTCTCAAGGCCAAATACCATATTCTCTGTTATGTATCTTTTATGATTTAGAGAAATTAAAGACTTTTAACTACTGTTCATCCTTATTTATGAAATCAATACAATTTCCCAGTAATGTACAATAACTGAACAGGAGCTTATGGATATTTACATAAACTTCTGCAGAGTAGAAATTCTTTCTATAATGCCCATGGTNATTTTTTTTTTTTAAAAGAAGTTAATACAGCTGGGGTAAGACAATCCCTTTACCTTTCACTTCATTGAAAATGCAAGAATTTAATCTCCAGACACCAATTCATTTATAGCTGAACTACAAGGAACTTGGGAGCCACTGTAGATTTGAGAGCTGGGCAGCTCCTTAGGTATCTTTCCTAACT
>VYZX01032786.1:69329-84087 GCA_013401335.1 Brachypteracias leptosomus | reverse complement strand
TGATTGTGGAGTCTTGGTTCCACGAGTCACAACAAAAGAAATTCTATCCAAGTCCTAAATGAATTTTGTGGTGGTAATTAAGGAATGCTTTTGTGTTTCTGTTCCCAAGCACTGATGGAGCCTTCTGTTCTGGTTCTAAGAAAAGTAATTTTGCTGCGGCTGGTACTTGTCAGAGATGAGCAAATTCTGCATTTTGCTGCTGACAGCTCTTCCTGGCTTGGTGCCATGTGAGAGCCAACTCAGAGTTTCTTTGGTAGTGGATGGACATTTTGTTAACAGATCCAGGTGGTGTCTTTATCTGAAGCAAAGTTATGGTTGCACCAAAGCTTTTAAAATTAAAGATGATTTTAATTATTTTTATTCCTGGCAAGTTCTCTATTATTCTGCTTTTTTGGGAGTGCTATTATGAGCATTTAATTGCATATGGGAGGTTTGCATCCCATTTTGTGAGCATGCAGCTTCCTGGAGATTCTGTGGGAGTTGGAGCACTCTTAAGTCTCAATCTGCCGTCTGATAGATTTACATTGTAAGCTTCAAATGAATGTGATGGATGACTAGCAGGCATATCCAAAACACCTTCCAGTCAACAGCATCCCAGAGAAGATAGCCTTGCTGTAAGGATCATTGTTCTACTGATGCAGGGGACTGTAGGCTCTGACTAACAGATCAACAAGGACAAGCAACCTGGACAGCTTCTCCTTGACACCCACCAGCTCGAGTCTTGCACTGGCTCATGCAGCTTGCACAGTGGCTCCGGTGCGTAGGTGTGGAGCAGTGCAAAGGAGAGTGGCATCACTTGTGTACCTGCCTGCTCTGCGGAGTGGCTTCATTGCAGGATTCAGTTTTTCAGTGGCTATGAGTGGTTTGTCCCAAGTTATGCCTGATTTTAACTCTTTTGTCTGAATATTGTGTGTCCTTATCAGTATTGTTTCAGAGATGAGAAAGAATAGTTTGCACTTTTACTGATACAAGGTGTAAGACATTACTGTGACTGCCCCTACTTAATTTTTAATTGCAGGATTTATTTTATAATGTTTAGTATTTGAAATGAGGACAGAGGGGAAAATGAATAATCATATAATCTTTTTTATAAACAGTAGTGTAACTAAAATATTTCAAATTACTCAAATGCATCGTGATTAAATTGAAACTAAATCCATTTTCTTTTCAGCTTCTGCTTAAATAATAAATGCATCCTACTGTAAAAGAAATCCTACCCAAGAAAATCTTGTTTATGTAAGAGGGGCTTTGTATATCAAGCTTGTATCTCTGATTATGATATGATATATGCTTAGTTATGTTCTCTAGCCCTCTTCACTTTCTAAATTACATTTATAAAGGACACCTTAATTTTATGTACACGTATCCACACAAGTGTGGGTGACAAAGTGATACTTCCCTTAGCTAGAATGGTTCTAGAAGCAAAGGCTGTTCAGTGGAGCTGAGGTACGTTACCAAGCCCTGGTACCCGTTCCCACATGCCTTGTCTAGGTGGACTGCTCTGGCTTTGCAGAGTTTGTAGCAGGCTTGTTGGCACATTGTAGGCAAACCCAGCAGTTGTCTATGATACACAAAGTGGAAAATAAAGAAAAAAGTTCTCAGAGATGTCTTAACGTGAAAGGAATTACGTTGTTACCAGCAAAATTACTTTCTCTGTTCTTGAGAAGGAATATTACAGATTTTGAATTAAGTTCTTTGTATTATCTGTCCATGTTTTAATAATTAGTTGTTATTGCATTTAGGGATGTAATCTGCTTAAAAGGGTTCTTAGATTGAGAGAGGATCTTGTGCTAACCGACAGGACTGTAAAAGGAGTGGAGGGAATTGATTTTGCAAAAACACATATAACTGCTTGGGAAAACAATGTAACATTTCTGTAAAGTTTTTAGTCATTCTACTTTTCAGTCTTTAGTGTAACAAAGTGGTGTGGTTCTGTGGATTTTCTAACATTTCTTTATCTAAATCCAAAACTTTGACCTGATAGTTCTCAGTATTCATGAGAAGTGTTGAACTTGACACACCCAAGAAAATAGTTTTCTTCAATTATAGTAATCCCTTCTAAAATATGAAGTTATAGTAGAATAATTAACTGTTAATAGCTTTGTGTTTTGTGTGTTTAGAAGCATATTCATTTTCAAATTTAGAGCCCAGGAACCCAGTTAATCTTTATTTGGTGCTGTTGTCAGCAGCTACTCTTTCCTAGTCAGATGATGTTGGTTATGAGTGGAGTGTGAAAATTTGAGGTGAAAATCACTGGCTTGGAAGTTATATCAACACTTGTAAGTTCTTGGAAGGCAAGTGTGCTCCAACAGAGTCCCAGCATGCATCCAGGTGACAAATGGTGCTTCAGGAGGCTAAAATATTATGAGAAGTTCCAGTGCAAACACTTGATTAACACTGAGTTAAAGTTGCCAGCCCCCATTTTCTGCTGACCCCAAAGGAATGAGCAGCAAAGACCCATTCTGTCAGCTGTTGGTGCTGCTTTTTTCAGTCCTTCTTTTCAGACTCGACTACTGCTTTATTCACCCATGAACCTTGGATGCTGTTCCTTCTCTGTGCAATCCCTGTTCTCCCTAGGCTACCTGCATAAATATAAATATTGTTACAGTTCCAGTGTTGTGGATTTTTTCCAACAAACCACTGCTAGGACTATAAACTTTGAACAATTACTAACAGAAGGAAGCAAGCTTCCTTAACGCAAAAGGCTTCCTTCATGTCCCAGAGAGTGCTCATGTTTTCAGTTCTATTATTTACATGCATCTGAAAAAGGCAACAGGGAGTTACAGAAGTCTGGAAGCTGTATCAGTACCATGCTGGTCCTAAACCCAGATGATTATTTGATCAGTAAAGGGTGGTGGTAAAGGTGCTTGCTTGTTTCTGGCTTAAAAAGGAAATAATGAAAAGGCAGTAGCTGGGTTGAGATGATTAACTGATGAGCAGAGGAGATACTAACCAGCCAAAAGGCTATTTTTTCATTTTCCTTTTTTATTAACTGAATAATTGGCTACTACATAGATAGGTATTTCACAAGAAAGCTTTATTTTCATCAAAAATAATATTGTTGAGGTATTTCTAGTCATATGATAATGCCTTCTCCTCTTCTCTAGTCCATAATGCTTTTGTTATATCTTTAGGGGATTTTTTGGTCAATGTTACATTCAAACATAGCAGCCCAAACAAATAGAAAAATACTTTTTTTTTTTTAAAAAAAGGTTATATCAGGTGCAAAGATTAAGAATTCAAATGCAGGCCTGCTTGTTTGCCATTCATTAGGAAAACAGAATGTTGCTCTATCAGCTGCTGGTGGTATTTCTAGGCTAGTGCTATCCCATTTGTTTTGGTAGGTGTTTTTAGGCTAGTGCTTTTTCTTCAGGTAACATTTTGTGTTTGCAGCTAGTTTAGGGGTTTTTGTTCGTTAAGTCTTAGAAACCCTCCCTCATCCCTTTGGCAGGAAAATGAGCTTCTTTTTCCAAAACCATGTATGATTTTAGGCATCTCCCACTTGGCACTAGGCAATGACTCCACCAGCATGTCTCGACTTAGGTTGAAGAGAAACAGCCTGTTTCCATACAACATCCTTTTGCTTGACAGTAGAGATGATGAATAGAGTCGTCCACTTCTAAGGACACCTCGTAAAAACTCTAAAGGCTTTAGAGCTGGCAGATCTCCCACAGGCAGGATCTGCATGGCATGGTATGCCCTGACTAGAGGTCTAGCTGGTGTTGCACAGCTCCGGGTTCCCAGCACCTGAAGAGACAAAAGATTATCTGCACTATCTCCTTTTACCTTCTCAAGTTTTTTCTAATAAAGCAAATTTTAATCAATATCCCATAGAGTATGAACATTTTCCTCACAGGAATCTATAATGAACACTTGCATCGGTGCATTACAGGTGATCTTAGGTACTTCTCTAATTGTACTAGAAATAGTTCACCTGATTTAAGACAGCATTTGCTTTTTTTTTATAGATATAACACANGGTCGAAGCTTGGTCACGTATCTTTTTGGTGTTTATCATATTATGTTGATGGACCTCTCTGGCATTTGCCGGGAAGGCCTGTGCATGGCCATGGTGGTATTTGGGGTGTGGTTGATTTCTCCACTCATCTTTGAATTTGCTGCCTGGTTTCTTTTCCCTTCCATTATTGAGTTTGTAATGCAGTTTATTTTCCTTTTCATTATATCACCCATGGTTAGTGGATTCTTCACCTCTATTTCTGGCCATGCAGCATCAGCATTTTGTTTTGTAGAAATAGACAATTAAGTCTCCATCTGTATCCTGCTGTTTGTGGCTGTGTTCCTGGTGTTGTGCAAGATAATTGGCAAAACAACTGGTGATTCATGGGAATCTTGGCACCCTACTCCTTGGTCTGTGATACTGGATGGCAAGCTGTTATTTTTGTGTTAAAAAAAGAAATAATTAAAAAACAAAATAGTGGTGTAATTTCTGAGTGCATGGGAAGCACATGAGTAAACATCGTTATGAGCCAGGCCTCTGGATCACTTACTTCTCTTCCAACTGTTGTGCCTTTGGTAAATTATGTAGGAAAACTTTCAAGTTATTTGTGCTGACAACACTGCTGAAAACATCAATATGAAGGCAATGGTTGAGCCCCTGGTGAGTTCCTTCCATGATAGTAACAAATGCCACACCTTGGCTTTCCCTTTTCAAGCATCTGCTGTCATCTTTCACTAGCTGGCTTCCCAGTCAGCCCTGCAATTCTGGTTTTGCAATATAACTCAGCTTTCTCTGCTCTACCATGATAACCAGTTTCCAAGATGAAGGTGATGAGGATATTGAAACAAACCAACAGACTAATGTGATGTAACCAAACACTACAACATTACTTTTGTATTTCCAACTTCAACTCTTATTTTAACATTTCTGAATCAAAAGGTTTTGCATAACTTGCAGATTACAGTTTGATTGGTTTTGAATATTTCTTCCTCAATAGAAGATTTTCTGTTCTCCAATTGTATAATATATATGTTTTTTAATACGGTAGAATGTTTTATTTCTGCAGAAAAGTTTGTCTGTTCCTTCAACTATTTCAGATGGCCCAAAGAAAGATATTACCTCTTGCAGCGTCTCTTGCCATGCCTTATGATTACTAGCTACTGGGCCTGCAACTTCATGCACCAGGTACTTCAGAATTTAGGATAGAAACTGCTTGGCCTCCCTGAATGAAATATAAAAAAAACCTTAAGAATTTTGATTTCTTCTTAGTTATTGTAATTTCCTGGATCATATCTTTATTTCTATTAGTCTTGATGCCTTCTCCTCCCATAGTTGCCGTTACCTTTCTCAAAGGAGATAAGAGGATTAATGTGGTTTTGTGGCCACAGATAATTCTTTTGCTCATTCTGATTGCACTGATTTCCTATTTCGTTGGTCATTTTTATAGCTAAAGAATATTTTATTAAATGTTTTAACTTACCTTGTGAAACTAAACTCCACCTGACTTTTGCCAGTGCTGGTGGCTATGACCTTGAGAACAGATCTTTACCACTCAGTCCCATGTCCCATTTCCCTTATGTTTTTTGACAAGACAGATTCCCCAGCTGAATTTTAAGCCTTCCAGCCTAAAGGTAAAGTAGGAGAAAGTAAATTTGTTGGAAGCATGAAAATCAATTAATTGTTTTCTTGGAGTAGGGAGGGAGGATATTTTACCATTAAAAGTGTACCTGGCTTTTCTTCTAGAAACCTGCTAGAAGTAAAAAGTACTTCCTGTGCTCTACTGATGAATAATTTATAGCTGCAATATGTTTGATTACCACACTTACAAGCCCAGAGAAATTCCTGTAAGATGGATGTCTGCAAGATGTAAATGCTAAGCTAGTTGCTCAGTGTTAAAACCAAAAGTGACATTGCTCCGTAAAATGGAATTACACATTCTCAGCACTGCCACTGCAAGCACATTTAGATGGCCATGACATTCCTAGTATTCTGGTTTGGGATGATAGGTATATCTTTGCTTAGTCAGTTGTTTTATCACCTAATGACACACCCCTTCCTTGAGAAGGGGAATTGGGAAAAGGAAAGGAGACCCATGGGTTGAAATGAAAACAGATTTAATAAAATAATAATAAAAATCCTATTATTAATATTAAGTACACAAAGTTACACTTGAAAAAAACTAGTGAAGGATGCAGAAAATCAAGTTTATGGTTATGCAAAGCAATGATCTAAATTCATCCCAGGCAAATTCCATCCCATCCCTACCTAAGTGAATGTTCTTAGTCTGATTTCCTTATAACTCAGAAGGATTGAATTATTTCTTGCAGGTACCTGCAATATTTATCAAATAAATAAAGCAGATGCATGGGGCCATCCAACAGAAAAAGGAATTCACAAAGGTACCACATTGGATGGGGCTTTGAGCAACCTGGAAGGTCTGCCTGCCCATGGCAGGGGGGTTAGAACTAGGTGATCTTTAAGGTCCCTTCCAACCCAAACCATTCTGTGATTCTATGATAACTTACCAAATACAACATTTTGGAAAAATGTAACACACCAAATGCTACCCCCAAGTCCAGTCTCTTCATTTGCACAGAAATAGCCTTTCTGCAACTGATGAGGTGTTGAAAGAAAATAAGCCGCATCATGATCATTGTTCTGCTGCAATCCATTTTCAAAGATGGCACTCCTGAGTTGTGTTAGAGCCCTTCCTATGCTAATTACAACAGACCATTCTATCTTGGAGCTTTATAAGACAAAATACTTCAGAATGTTTGCGTAGATTTAAGAAAAAATAAGTAAATTCCACTGCATAGATCTGATCAGGAGGATGTTTGGAAAACTCTTTAGCATCACCTTCATTGCTGGAGCTGGGGAGTCTAAGCCTGCTTTGAAGTGTTCCCAATGACTACATCAAATATTCATGCAGAATGATGTCAATATCTGCTTTCCTTGGACAACCAACTTCTCTGCTCTCCTGTGACATTCCTTCAGCTTTACTATAATGTGGTTTTTCAAAATTCTGATTTACATCAATCACTGAAGAGTTGAATGACTGGCTGATTCTCTTTTTACCAACTCATTCTGGTAATGTTTTAACAATGTCTTTTATACCAGGAACATTTTTTCACTGTTAGTGGTATTACAATAAAGATAGGAAAGGGAAAAAATACTGCACACAGCAGAACCTCTAGCTTGTATGTTTCAGAAAGAATTATTCAAAAATGATTTATTTTATTTCTTTAAATCACTGCTTCCAGAAAAATGTCATAGAGATTAGGGAACACCTCAATTGCCTTTATGATAATGAGATTTAACTCAAAGATGTTTATTGGTGGTGCAAAATAACAATACAGAAACTAGAAATCTTGCATAAAAAACTGACCTAAGGCAGTGAGTTCATAAGAAATATTTCAAAAATGAAATGTGGATATAATTTCCAATCAAAAAGAGACTAGCTGACTTCATAAATCCTACTGTCTTTGCTGAGCCACGAATGAATTCATCTTCTGTGTTCCTCCCAACAGCATCACGTCTGGAGTTCTTACAATGTGCCTCCAGCCAGCACTACATACTTTGCCTTGATACAGGACAATATATGAAGGCATAGCAGGGCATAATCTCTCATCTTTGTTTATCTGTGGCTACCACATGGTGGGCAGGATGGTTGAACGTGCTTCCTTTTGGCTAATACAATAGTACCAGAAAGCGGAGCGGAAGAGGCACCAAAAGTAGAATGAAAAAGCAGGGTGGAAGGACCAAGACACATCTGGATTGTTCTCCACAGTTTTTGCAGGAAAATTGCAATCTGCTCAGCAAGTGTGTTTATGTGTTTTTAACAATAATGAGAACATCCACCTTGATGATTTTAAAAGGTCCATGACTCCTGCCTACTTTGGGAGGAACCAAAGACAGAGCTTTCCTCTACCTTACTATTTTAGTAGTTACTCAACAAGTGACAACTCAGCCTTAGAAATGCCCATATCTGATTGTGTTCACCACACTATGTTTAAAGAACTTCTGCTTTGAAGACCTCAGACTCCAGCCATGGCACGTAAGAGAAACAGAGAACTAAGAAAGACCAAAATATAGCAAACATACTGTTCCAGAACAACCACAAGCTAAATGACCTCTAAAAAAATGCCAGGGTTGCTTAGTAGCTGTTAAGTTTGTAGGTAAAAACTTTGGGGCTTTAATGGGTCTAATCCTGTATGTTCAAGCTTCAGAGCCAAATATCTCAGTCATGCGTGGCAGCCTGGGGAACTCAGACCAAACTATCAAAGTAGCCAATTGAAGAATCAAGTAATCCAGCTGATGTCCCTGAGATGCTCCTGCCAACAGCCTCCATAGTCTTGAAGGGATCTTCCAGCCGCACGGTCTCTTCAACTAGGGAACTTTGCAGCTGCACGTACTACCAAGAAAAGAAACAAATCTAAAACGTCAGACACTCCAAATCTTGCAATCCTTACTGGGAGGAACGTTTCCGCCGCTCCCCCGGGGGCAGAGGCCGGGCCCGGGCCGCGGCAGCGGAGGGTTGCGGGGGCTGGCAGCGCGGGCGACGAGGCCGGGAGGGGGTTGGAGCCTTTCCCCCGCCTGCCCTTTTCAGCAGAGAGCGGCTCTTGTTCGAACTCGTTATTTTTCTCAGCCTGGGTCTAATCGGCACCGCTCTGCCTGCGCCGGGGCGGGGCGAGGGCCCGCCGTAGCCCGGCCTGGCCCGAAGGCGAGGCCGCCTCATCGCCGCGGGGTCACCCAGGCTTGCGAGCGGCAGCTGGCGGAGGGTGAGGTCTCGGCGGCAGAAGCTGCCTGTGTCACGGGGCGGCACCGCGGTTCAGGGGCTGCCCGGGCTCTCTAGGAGGTGGCAGCGGGGACTTTCCCCGCCTCCTTCCGCCCCCGCACGGCCGGGCCGGGCCGGCAGCCGCGCAGCAGGTAGGCAGCCGCGGGGATTCCCTTGGGCGCTGGCCCGTTCTGAGGGCACCCGCCTGCTCTCGGCGCCGGCCACCTGCCCGTGGGGGCACGGCGGGGCTTCCCCCGCAGCGGTGCGGCCGAGGGTGGGCAACGCCAGCCCTGAAAGCCGGGAGAGGAGTGGGGGCGGCGGCGGCAGCAGCGGGCAGGGGTCGGCGAGTAATGGTCAGGTGTAGTGGGGAGCGGTCATGTACATGGGGAACAGTGTCAGCCAGCATCCAGTTTAGAGTAACCCGGGGAAGTTCGCAGAGATGCGCCGATAGTCACACTTTGCTCCGGTGTCCCGGTTTGGGGGCTGGGAGGTGGCGCAGCCCGAGGTGGGGAAGTGAGAGCTGGGCACAGGGTAGGTGTGGGAGGGAAGTCTCTACTAAAAAGTCGTTGTGGCTCGGGTTCCGAGGGAAGGGGCTGAGCTCGGCGACTTCCCTTTGGGTTTAACTCTGGGCCGGGTGGGTCTCCCGGGAGCACAGCGCCTCATCCTGCCCGTGTGCCTCTCCGGAACGCGGCTTCTGCTCCCTGAGGAGCTGCAACCCCCTCTTCCAAGGGCATGTCTCCAGTAATATGTAAAAACTTAAATGGAGAATATTGAAAAATGATTTCTTGCCTTACCTGGTGAGGGATGTCAGGGATTCACAGAAAAATGTCTATGGAGATAATCTCAGTGCTGTAGCAACATCTCAACAGAAGTTTAACCCAGTGCTCTTCACCACCAGTTAAGGATGCCTCAACACCAAAGGAATATATATATTTGTTGTAATAATTTTTCCTAGATCGAGAGTGAGACACCTGATTAAGTTCTCTTGAAGAGGCATGGCGTGCTTTGCAGTTAATAGGAGCTCTTAAGGTAATTTGAATTAAGGTAATATGAATATATACATATTTTTAAATGATTTTAATGTTCATGGTCTTACATAAGTAATGTGATACTCTGACTTTCTGTCAGTTCCCTCAATTCTGAGAACCGGACTGTTGCATGTTTTAATCCATGTTTTTGAATAAGACATTCAAAGAAGAAGTGCCACAAGTGTGCAAAAATTAGTGAAAACCATGTTTCTTCAAAGTTCTAATAAGACTAGTTTTTTTTTGTTTTTTTTTAATTGAGTAAATCAACTTTGAAAGGACTAGAGAGCAGAGGTAAAGGTGGCTCTATGGATTTAATGACAGGTTTTAATGAGAATTGTACTTTACTATGTTTTATCATGGGTGCTATAATTGTAATTCAGGTGCATGTGTCATTGAAGACCTCTTTCAGACACTTGTCCTTTTTTTTTTATTATTTGATCTTAAATTGATGCAAATATTTCCTTTCAGGGTGAAACACAGAATTTTTTCACCTCTGGAAAATTTGGTCAAAGATAACTCCAACTGAATTCTGTCCTGAGTGGTAAAGCTCCGCGTATTGATTGCAGACTCAAGATGTGGACAAAATGGCTGGGAAAAGGGAGAAGTTTAGCTGTTTATTGTGGTGGAATGTGGTAGGAAAAACATTTGCACTTGACACTGTACTCATACATTTGTTATACTCATCATGAATTATGTCAATGTATGCACAGAGCAGAGCCCAATTTTGCTGTTGGGTAAACCTTCCACAGAAATGGAAGTTTTTTCATTGTGAAAAGTCAGAGACAAGAACGAGTCTCCTCAGAGCAGTTCATGTGTATGGTTTTACACAGGGCTATATATATTTGCACGTCTTCCATGGCAAAAGGGCAAGTTGTAAATTTAAACAGATAGAAAGAACATGGAATTTATAGAGAAGTAGGATTCTGAAAGACTTCCTTTCAGAACATGGCAAAATGCAACTGCTGCATCTACTGAATCTACTGCTGTGGCAGAAAATCTGCTTGAGAAAGCATGTGTGACACAGAACACTAGAGTAAGGTAACGTGTATGGCTTATGAAAGAACAGGGATTCAGAGAAGTCATAAGGAAAATAGCTGGTCATGAGCGGAGTCTTTTCAGTCCTAGTTTCTCTAAATTATTTTCATTATGATATTTTTATCTTCTTTAAAACTGAAAACTAGAGATTTTAAGAGTTGCTGTCTGTCTCAATTAGTGAAGAAAGTTGGAACTTGTGTACAAACACACATAAACCCTCTTCAGTGATTTTAAAGTTTTGTGTATTTCTTTTTTATGCTAAGCATTCTTGTGGGCACTCATTCCTTCTTACGGCTAGGCAAGAAAAGACCTGCCTGGCCTTGAGCGGAAATTTGCAATGAGGGGGGAGGAAGGAAGAAAGTAGGCAGTGCAAGAAGCAGTGTGGATGACTCAATGTATGGCACACTTCTGAATCAGTCTGATGGAGTAAGACAGCAGCTGGACCTATCATCTTTGTCTATTGTAGAAGTTTGTGATCAGCCAAAGATTCTTTACAACATGATGGGGCTGTGCTGCTCATCCTCTGGTTTGAATGATTGTGTTTGTCCTTTCACAGTGTTGTCTGCTGTGGTAGCCTGAACAGAAAAAGAGCAGTAAGGCAGGACAAGTTAAGGAAGAACTTGTCAGAGACATGCAACTAATAGATCCTTCTCCAAACATGTTAGGGATAAGAAGTCTACCAAAGAGTCCTGGGAGCCAGTAGATCATTCAAGTATAAACTATGGGATGTGGATAAAAACATAGCAAGAGAAAACAAAAAAAGAACTTTTACTTTTATGTACATCTTGGAAGAGCATGTATTTCAGTGCCAGTACCTCCTCCTATGGCTAATCTTCCATGGAAGGATCTGTCAGTAAAAGGCAGTTACGGAATGAAATGATCCATAACAAAGCACCACGACTGGATGATACTTACTCTTGTGGTTTTTTGTTTTAAATGTCTCATTTAAAGCAGCTTGGGGACCAAAAGATCAGAAAGTGGTAAATGGTGTTTATCCTCTCCAAGTGATCACAAGAGAGTGAGCTGTGAGCCTGGTATCTGCAGCAGGCAGCTGGATAGAAACTGCTTTAAAGAGTGGAACCAGTGGAAATGAAGATAAATTATGCAAGGAAGGAGTCAACATTGACTTTTGTAAAGGGAAGTCATGGCTCTCAAAAAAATTGTATGCATGTATGTGAACACACTGGATGCAGGAGACTTGGTTGGTACAATCTGCTTTAATTTCCAAAAGGCGTTCAACAGAGGCTGTCAGTGAAGCCAGACTGCCATAATATTATTTATTCTCACATGTATAAATAAGTAGGTAAAAGATAAATGCTCAGAGTCCCAAATAACTCTTCTGATCAGCATGTGTTTGTAATGATCTGGACAGTGGGAAACTGCTGCAGTAGCAGAATTTACCAACAATACAAAGCTGTTCAGGCTAGAACACAGAGATGTTAATTGCAAAGAGTGGTAGAAGGATATCATGATAGGGAGTGACTGATTAAGAACAGCAGAAGACATTTCTTGTAGATAGCTGTAAATAAAGTTTAAAATGAAAACTTATGGGCAAAATTGTAACATCACATGCTCAGCGGCTGACGGGGTTTACCTGATTTTTAACACTTGATGAGATCTTGGGATTTTGCTACAGAGGCCCATGGAAATATCAGGTCAATGCTCAGCAGTACTCAAAGACCAAAGAGATTGTTGGAGATGATTAGAAAAATAAAAAACAGACAAAAAGTAGTTTTAGTTTGTAAGTCCATGGTACACCTATGTTTTGAAGACTGTATGCAAGTTCTTTACGCCCCACCTCAGACAGGCTGTAGCATAACTGGAGACAGCACAGAAGAGAATGGCAAAGTTGGTCAGAAATATTAAGTCAGATTCCATCCAAGAGACAGTTTGAGAGTCTAAGACTGTAGCTTGGGAAAGCAAGAACTGAGGAGGAGTGTGCTAGAGATGGAAAAAATCCTGAGTGCTTGACAAGCTGAATAGGAAATGTTCACTCATTTTTTTTCTTGTTCTTGTATAATAATTAGGAGCTGTCAGGTAAAACAAGAAGGTATCAGGCTCAAAACAAGTCAAAGACAATTCTTTTATTTCCTGTGTCGTGTATTAGCTGTGTAATTCCTGTATCAACTGTGTAATGCAAGCATTTAAATTGTGTAAGTTTATGTTGGAAACCACTAATTGAAGGTTTTCTTTCCATTTCTGCAGGGAAACGTGACAGCAAAAACATTGTTTTTGTGTAGTATCACAACAGCACTTCTGTTTTTAATTATTGCAGGTAAATTTATTGGTGGTTATGGAAGATTGTGTTCTGAAACTTATTTTTTCACACAAGTAATACTAATTTTCTGTGCAAATGGCTGTAAAAGTCAAATTTATATGCGTGCCAATGAGTTCTGTTAAACAGTCCTAAGAGCAGGAACTTATAAAACATAAACTGTAATATTTTATGTACTATCTTATCGCAGAGTCATTTAGATTGGAAGGCAATTCTTGGTACCACCTAATCCAGCCTCCCTGACCTGTCCCCTGAGGGTCAGCTGGAGCAGATTGCCCAGTACTATGTCAAGTTGGATTTTTAATATCTCCTCTACAAGTGCAGACTCCACAACTTCTCTGGGCACCTTTTTCCAGTGTTTGATCACCCTCACAGTAAGAAAGTGTTTTCTTGTGTTCAGATGGAATTCATGTTTTGATTTTTGCACGTTGCCTCTTGCCCTGTCAGTGGGCAATACTGGCAAAAGTCTGGCTCTTTGTTCTTCATTCCCTCCCATCAGGTATTTACACACATTGATAAGATCCACCCTCACACTCCCCAAGCCTTCTCTTCTCTAGGGTGAACGGTTCCTGCTGTTTCAGTCTCTCTTCATGTGAGAGATGCTCCACTCCTTTAATAATTTTTGTGGCCCTGTGCTGGACTTTCTCCAGTAAATCCATGTTTCTCTTGCACTTATCTCTCAGAACTGGCTGTAGGTCATAATCATGTCATTCCACTTGGAATCTTGCAGCAGTGCCAGATTGTTAAAAACATCATGAATATCCATTCTTTGAGTTTATAGCAAGCCATGTTGTTGGAAATGGTTTGGTTTGTGGGGTTTTTTGACTGTGGATGGACAAGCTGCAAGGTTCACCAATCTATTGGTTTTTGGCTAAGTAATCATGTGGAAAGGTGGTTAATTGATTGCCACCCCCCTGATAGCAGAGAGTTCTATTGTCTGTTTAGTTATGTGTGTATCTTGTAATTCTTTCCTGCTCCTTGGAAATAATGGAGGGTGTTGGGAGAGGGGGATTTCAGATTGAGGCGAGAAATGTGTAAAAATAATGACACTATTTCAGAATATTAGCATTTAGTTACAGAAAAGGGTTATCAGTTCATGTGGCCACAGCATTTCATAACCATCAAAGTTGTTATGGGGCATTCAATACAGATACATAAGCAATTATATATGATTATGTATGTAATATATACATTATTAAATATATGATATATGAGCTCTGTCATCTGTGGTGGTCAGAAAAGAAGAATTTTTGGGAAGCAGTATAGCAGAAAACAGAAAACTTCATTGTGCTACTTTATATCCCCATGGTGGATGTCTCTGAAGAATGCAGTTCTTGTCATTCCATCTCAGAAAGACTGTCAGAAGGGGTAGAGATATGAGTGACAGTGTTGTCTGATACAGGATGACTTCCATATGAGAAGTCATTAAATGAATGAGAACTCTAAGGAAAAGAAAAGAGGCAACTGAGGCAAGATGTGATAGAGATGTATAAAATTGTAAATACCCTAGACTAGGCAGATGAGGGAAAATTTACTTTGCCATTTCTTATAACTAGAAATACATGATGCCAAAATAAAATAAAATGTTTTGTTGTTTTTTTAATGCAGAATATAAGAGGAAAGAAAGGGACTGAAAACAAAGTGTTAGTCTACTTGTTATGTCCTGCTCTCTTTTCTTACACATTTGC
>VYZX01032786.1:46479-58431 GCA_013401335.1 Brachypteracias leptosomus | reverse complement strand
TTCAGCCTATAGAAACGTTATATTCCTTTGGGGAGACACAGCTCCAGATAAGAGAGCATCTTGATGTTTTCCAGCGTCTATGCTAAATGTCAGTAAGAGGCCCAAATGTTGTTTTGGTTTCCTTCCTATAATGTAATTGCTCCTCTGTTCTGAAGCGCAGTTGACATTTACAGATGGAAACAATCATTGTCATGCTGCAGCTGTTAGTGATGAAGCCATTCCAGAAAGGGCTGTGGTTTTATGGCTCTTTTTTGTTGCCTTTTGGATAGGGAGGAAAGCTCTTATGATGGACGCCCTATGCATTCTGTGAAGCTAATAATTTCAGAAGTGAATAGTGAAGATTATGAACAACCATTTGTCTGTCAAGCTTCAAATGCCTTTGGACAGGTTGCATCCTATATTATATTAAAACACAGAGGTAAGAAATACTGTTATTTTTCAGGCCTGTGTTTGTCTTGACTTCCCCAGAAGAGATTTGGTACCAAATGCTCATATACTATGTTGATAGATGACAGATGGATTTCAATTTGCAGTAGGTATGCATGTACCTGTGCATGGGGAAGGAGTCATTGTAGTAATGTGCTTATCATTATTAAAAAAATAGGTAGATGGAAGTGAAAAATATGATACTCAAATTTGTATTACATTTGCTAGAAAGGTCAGATTTGTTTGAAGGAACAAATTCATCATTTAAAAAACAATCTTCTTGTATTTTTTTTCAGTTCCTGATATACAAAGATGGCTGACTGGAGGTCTTGTCTCTTTGTTAATTTTAACGTGTATTACTTTAATAATCTACAAGATTTTCAAGATTGACTTGGTGCTTTGGTACCGTAATTCTGTCTGTGTCTTTGCAAGTAAGGAAGGTATGTGAGTATGACCAGGTATGTTAATGTAACTACCCTATTGATTTTTTCACTTGCCATTAATTCTAAGCTATGATGTGATTATTTAGTAGAAAGTGTGTAGAATTTCCCCGAGGAATTTTCAGATATGCATTCAGAAAGACATTTTGGGGGTGGAAGGTTTCACTCTTATGGGTAAAATAGTTGAGGTAATAAAGACTACATAATATTGAAGACAGTCACAGTGAGATAGGTGAAAAAGAATTACAGGTTATTCACAAATTAGTGTGTTCCTTTTTTGCTTTTCTGTAAAGCATTTTTTTCACATGAAGATTTATGGTCACTCTGATGATGATCAATAGGTGTCAGCAGAGTTACATCCTGTAAACTAGCTGTTTAAAGCCATGCGTTAAATATGTGTATTGAAAATCAGACTGTTGTTTTCTCAGAGATTAATTTTGTTGGTTTTCTTAGGGCTTTTTTTGCAATTTCTCTCTTTTACTCAACACTTTCGTCCTAAATACTGTCAGTTATGTTTACATACTAAAGAGAAAAAAATGCTACTGGTTCTCTATTCTGTCATTCTTATGTGTTTTGATTGCTGTGATGTAAACAAATACATTGGACAGGTGTGAAAAAATTGTAGTAAGTGGAACATTATAGATATTTTGTGGCAGTGCTCAGAATTAGACTGTCTGAAGTTCCCCGTAGCTTGAAAGTAAATGGATTACATGCATTGAGATAGTTAATGTTTACTCATGGCTGTTCTAAGTGTTTTCATTTAGAAAAGTAAATGTAACTTCAGCTTCTGGTTAAAATTTCAGGTTTCTCAGAACACTTTAATAAAGTTCTAATGAAAAAAAAAGAAAAGAAAAGAAGCTATGTTTTTTAGCTTGTTGAGCTAAATTTAACTTGTTGAGTTAAATCTAATTTTGGTTTGTTTCTTCATTCCTGTTAATTACAGAATTTTAACTCTCAAAATCTCAGCTGTCTTCTGGCCTTTTCTTCTACCTGCTTTTCCCCACCCAGAATTACTACAAGAAAGAATTGACATTTTCCACCCTCTTTTGTGGTTAGTCAGAAGTGGAGATAATTACTGTTGAGTTTGTTTCAGGAGAGGTGGTGAAGAAAGTCCTGCAAGAGGACACTTTGTTTGTGTACTGGCACCTCTGGGATTGGGGGCTCTCTCCTGCAAGTCCCAGGTTCTGCATCCAGCATTCTTTGCTGGTACATCTATCCCCATAATGAGAAAAGTTGTCAGGTTCTGTGGCTGATCATCTTCCTTTTGACTTGTAGAGCATTTTAGTGCATTCACATTGTTCTGTCAGGTAGGTGAATCAGTCCTCCATTACTATTTTTAAACAGGCTAGAATGAAACTTAGCAATAAAGGCTTCTTGCTGAAAAAAATCTGTCTTTGTTTTAGATGGGAAAGTCTACGATGCGTACGTCCTGTATGCAACGAGCAGTGGAGGCAGAAGTTTCGATCGTCTGGAAACCTTTGTTCGTAGAATACTCCCTGATGTTTTAGAAAAACAATGTGGATATAATCTCTTTATATTAGGAAGAGATGATTTACCAGGAGAAGGTATGCTTTCATTAGTTGAGTTAATAGGTTGTCTTTTGACCCATTATTCCTTGATTAGAAGATTACATATACAATTGAAAAACACCTATTTTTGGAAAACAAAGCTGTATTTATTTTTAATGGATACTTGGTTCATTTGTCTGATAGACATTTGTTTTATTTTTTTTAGTCTCTTAACAAAAATTTTGTTCTTTTTGGTGATGAATAATTGAGGATTCAGCAGCATTAATAATACTGTTGAGATTTTTTGAACGATGTATACTCCTGGGGACTGAAGAAAACAGATTTTTATCAGTAATTTCCTGCAGTGGATTGTGAGTCGTGAATGACAGTACAGAGATCTTAAACCTACCCTTTCTCTGAGCGAGCCACTGCTCCATATATATACAATTTTAAGATTAAGAAATATTTTACATCAATTGTAAAGTTTCTGTGCAAACTTTGATTTTTCCTTTATTACTTACAGCTGTGGTCAGTGTTGCTGATGAAACCCTTAAGCAAAGCAGAAGACTGATAATTATTTTGGGATCAGAAACATCTAGTTGTTGCCTTGTAGAAGATACCTCTGAACAGCAGCTAGCTGTGTATAATGCTCTCATCCGTGATGGGATTCAAGTAATTCTTATAGAAATGGGTGAAATACAGGACTACTCAAGCATGCCAGAATCGATCAGATACATTAAGCAAAAACATGGAGCTATCCAATGGAAAGGGGACTTCTCAGAGAAATCTTGTGCAGCAAATACAAGATTTTGGAAAAATATGCGCTATCAAATGCCATCTAGGAAAACAGTGTCTTACTCTGAAGTGCGTTTGTTGCCCCTAACTTTGAACAGTTCTGCAGCAAAGGGAAGTTAAGATGCACTTATAATACTGAGAAAATAATTCTGAAATGTGAGGGGTTTTACACAAATACTTTGTATTACAAAGCAGATGTTTTCTTCAAGGAGTAAAAACTACTCATCCCTTCCCAGGTTACACCCTGAAGGAAAAACTCTCTACAACATTGTTTCTGTTCTGGGTTTTGGATAGTGACACAATTCGTTGTGTTACTCTCACACAGATATGAGAAGTAGACGTTGCTGATGGTGGTAGACTATTGAATCGCTGTGATCCACATAAATGCAATATCCACTGAAGAAGCAATAGTGAAGTCCATTTTTTTTAAATTAAAACTGCAGTTGATGAATTAAAAATCTGTTTCTGATGCCTGTACTTTTCTAGCCATTCTGTTGCCTGTGATTGTCTGACTTCCACATTACTGCAAGGATCTGAACTGTGCAAGCTGTGGGGTCCCCTCCTGAGCAACCGGCCTTATCCTTGCTTCTTGAAGGGGTTGGGGAAGTACATGACATAGCAGGTATATTTAAAAATCCTTACAACACTAAATGTGTTTCAGCTGAACAGTTGGTACCAAATGTGTTCAGCAAATGGAATGGAATCCGTGGCTTTTTATACACTTGTTGAATAATTCTGTGATATCTGATCTATGGGATGTTTCTAAACTTGGTCTTTTGAAATGGTCAGGGAACTGAAAATATTTCAGATTTCTTGTAAACTGGAAGCTTTCTAGACTGTGTTGCTACTCTGAAATCCAGACACTCCCATTCCATGTCTCATCTGTGCTAACTGTAAGCACAGAAATTCACTGAGAATCTATCAAAGGACTGTGCTTGAGCTGAGTATCCTGGAGAGTGGAAAATGGCCAGTTCTGAAAAATGATCGGATACTAATGGTAAGAAATAATATCTTGTCTGCTTGTGAAAGAAAAAATGAGAAACGTGGCTATATCAATCTGTTTGGGAGTAACTTCTTGTTTCTGGACCCCCAACCCATTGTTCTGTGGGCATCATCATGAGAAGACGACATGCTGCTTCCTTTTCAAGGTCGTCTGACGTGGCAAGAGTTTTCATGCTCCAGCCTTGAAGAGCATCATCTGAATGCAAATGTGAATTCCGCTTGCTTTTTTTATTCTTTTCTGAAGTTCAGTAGGTTCTTAGATTATCTTTATTGCCAGAATAGCATCTGTCACTGAATTCCGTTCAGCAGGTTCTCAGAAGTGTGTATGCTGTAGAATATGCTCTTCATTGGGCTGTATTGATGGGAGAGAAAGCAAGGTCCAGGAGTGGAACATATGTTTAAAGTGAAAGATTCACAATAACATTTCATGGTGTCTCATTCTCCTGGCTGTGGGGTTCAGAGCTTTGTAATTTTACACAGCCTCCATTGACTAGAGACTTCTGAGATGTCACCATGAAAACTGAGAACAGGATAGATTTGTCAGATGAGGTACTATTGTTCTAGTAGATGTTGAATCAGTTTTCTTTGGAAAGGTATAATGTTTAGGCTGGAACCTTTCAAAAATAAATTTAGGAACCTAGAGAGTTTAGATAATTGCTATTGTCAAATTTTTACATTGTGTTTAGACTTAGACTTGCTCAGAAAACTGTTGAAAATTACTTTCCTTCAAAGATTTTTTTCACTTTTGTCTAAACAGAGCCCTCTTATTTTCCATGTAGAATAAGACAAATAATAAAGAAAAGATGTTGAAACTATGGTAGATTTTTTGTAAACTTCCTAATTTCATATACTTCAAAATAAAAAAATACCAATGACTTTAGGATTTGCAGTATTACAGGTAAGTACATTGATTTGCATGGAGTTGTGCTGGAATTTTTTATTGCTTCTGTGAATGTGCTGTTGTGGTTTCTGGCCACTTTTTTCATAGTTCTCAGAGGTTTGCTACAATATTCAGGATACACATTTCCCCACTAAATGTGACTCCTAAACATTTAAGTGAAGACAGATGATTGTGAGTCAGTATTTCTGTATGTGATACTTCATTTTAAACAACCACATCTAGTATGATTATATAGGCATTTTAGTATTCCTGTGTGAAAATGAGTGTGGGAGAAAGATTTCAGTTACTGTGGTTAATTGCTAGGTAACTGCTTGAACATAGCATGACATGAAGTGGCTTATCCTTTTATCATGAGACTTTATTTTGAAGCTGAATTTTGTTTCTGTTTTCTCCCCTTGGAAACTTCTTTGTTCTCCAAGTCACGTAGGAAAACATACCATCTTTTGTGGTACAATGAAATAAATCCCATAGAGGCAGATTTGCTGATTGCTCTTTATTAAAAAAAGACCCTCCTGAAATGATTAGTTGGCTGGAGGTCTGCTTCTGGAAACTTGGTAGCTTCAGAAGGAAAAGGCAAATGCAATGTAATCCATGAAAAAGTATTTGTTCACCACAATGTAGTAGATGTATATCAGTTTATTGTCTATCAATGCTAACAGAGAAAACAGTCTGAATGGTATGTGGTGTTTCATAGAATCATAGAATGCCAGGGTGGAAGGGACCTCAAGGGTCATCCTTTCAAGATAGAAAAATACAGTTTAAATGATATGGATACATTGAAAGCGTTCTCTGCACCATTTTTTACTTTTTAAGTGTAACTACGATATTTCTTCTATTGGCTTGTTCCTGTCAATTTATTTGGCACTCCAGATTGCCACTTCCCTTTCTTGCCTTGTGATCAACTGGCCTCAAATTTTCTATTTCCACTGCATCTTTCCATCCATACTGTGAGGCTAGTTTTATCTGGGAGGCTTTCCCCCTTTCATAATTTTCCTTCCATATCTCACTTTCTTACCTTCATGGTGGCTAGTGACAAGGTACAGCCTGTTTCACTTTTTAATGTATACATCCATGACTGTGTTAGTTCATGGATAGAGGCTCCTGTGATGGGGAGGGGCATATGCTCAGAGCCCAAACACAGAACAAGTTGTTACAACCTGGTGGAGTCCATGTGATGGCCCAAACCAGCACAGCCCTGACTTTTTTACCTTTTAATTTACTTCTGTATTTCATCCTAGAAGACAGAAGAGCACAAAGGTGATTTTACATTTCCCTTTTATCTTGGTCCGTTGAGTTTCTGATGGGAGGGGAAGTCCATTCTGCTTTTTGTTCAGAGGCTATGGTAGTTTAACTGCTGTACCTCCTTCCATAGCTGCAGATGAAGCAGGCGGAATACACTTTATAAAATCTGGGGTAAGGACAGATTTTTTTTTTCCTAGAAATACTTAAGAATGTATTACATTGTGGAGCTTCAGAATACATGCAAATAAAATTAGCGGTAAGCAGCTTTACTCCAGGGGACTCCCAGGTCTCTGGTTTAGTCATAAATGCAGCAATGCATAAACAGAGGAGCAATAGTTTCCTCTTCTCATCCCTATGCTCGTTATTTCCCAGAGTAAAGGCAGAGTACACCACTTGACGTGTATGTTTGTTCTTTTTAAAGACGGGATAATGTTAATGAGGACCTAATCCATTTGTTGAGACAAACTAAACATGAGTCACTGAAAGGGAGCTAGAAAGTAGTACATGCCACTTGTACATACCACTCAGCCCGCTCTAAGATTGCTTCCCATGTTGAAGTCAATTGGGAAAAGGAGTGTGGTGTCGTCTGGGCACAGTTAAGAAGTACAGCTCACATGTGACTTCCTCTGAAAGAGCACCCGCATCACTGTAGCATCACAGCTGGAGCTAGAGCTCTGCTTGGCAGTGATGGTGACTATCAGGAGTTGATATTTCACCCAGAAGAAATTTGGAAAGTTCACCAAGTCAGTAAGGTGAATTTCATGCTTCAGAAAGGTTAGATTTGAATTGCTGCCCCAGATCAGGTGACTTAGATGTGTAATTTCATTTTCTGGTTTATTTCCCACCCTCTGCCCCCAGACACTCATTAGATCACAGAATCACAGAATCACAGAATGTCAGGGATTGGAAGGGACCTCAAAAGATCATCTAGTCCAATCCCCCTGCCGGAGCAGGATCACCTAGATGAGGTTACACAGGAACATGTCCAGATGGGTTTTGAATATCTCCAGAGAAGGAGACTCCACAACCTCCCTGGGCAGCCCGTTCCAGTGTCCTGTTACCCTCACTGAGAAGAAGTTTCTTCTNCACTCAACTCCCTCATCTAAGTCATTGATGAATATATTGAATAATACTGGCCCCAGTACTGACCCTTGGGGCACTCCACTAGTTACAGGCCTCCAACTGGACTCTGCCCCGTTGACCACGACTCTCTGGCTTCTTTCCTTCAGCCAGTTCGTAGTCCACCTCACTACCCGTTCGTCCAGTCCACACTTCCTCAGTTTAGCTGTGAGGATGCTGTGGGAGACCTTGTCAAAGGCTTTACTGAAGTCAAGGTAGACCACATCCACCGCTCTGCCATCATCCATCCACCTCGTTATATCCTCATAAAAGGCTATGAGGTTGGTCAAGCACGACTTCCCCTTGGTGAAGCCATGTTGACTGCCCCTAATGACCCTCTTATCCTTGATATGCCTTGAGATGTCACCAAGGATAAGGTGTTCCATCACTTTCCCAGGGAAAAAGATCTTTCCCTTCCGTTTTTTTTGGAGCACAGCAGTGCCTGTAATAGAAGGGGAATTTTGAACACTGTCTCATTAGATTTTTTTTTTTGCACTAAGCAATTTCCCTGATGAGCTTTATTCCTGTTGGCAGTTATTAAAGTCTGTGTTCTCTCTTTCCCTTATCTTGCCAGCAAGATGTATCGGGGGAGTGCTTCCTTTTCCTGTGTTGTCTATGGTAACACACCCTGATGCTGCCTCATCTCTCCTCCAGTCTCCAATCCTGATTTTGATCTTTTGGACTTTCTTGCTCAGTTTATATACTGTGAGCATATACAAATTCCCTGAAAGATGGGAATTCATAAAGTCACATTCAAGTCCTTAAGAAGGTACTTTTTCTCTCTTTAAGCACATTGTTTGTTTTCTATTTTTCAAATATGCATCACTAACTGTTCTGTGCCACTGAAGTGGGTGACTTGGATGAGCAGGTGGATTTGAAAGAAATTCCAGCTCTCTACTCTTATTTTACCTCTGACTCCTAGGACAGCACACTCAGACTCTATCCACTAGGTCTGTACTTCCTGGGTGATGTATGCCATGGCCACATCATGTCAAATGGAACACTGCAGAAGCAGCAGGACAAATACATCATTGTAAAGAAGTTACAGACAGGTAAAGGAGATTATAAATTCTCCCACTTCTGAAGTGATGAAAAAGGAGAGTATTTGACTGCTCCAATAAATAGGGTTCATCTTTCCCTTTAAAACAGAAAAAAAATTGGCAGTTAACTCCCCTACATATTGCCTGCAGGAACAAATAGTGAAAAAATCTAAAGAGCTGTCTTGACAGAGACGCTCACAGTGGGGAAAGAACTTGTGTGCCATATGTCTCCCTACCATCTGTGTATGCTCTCTTCTGGGTCGTGACATCTGGTTCTGCTTGATATCTGGCTCCAATTCCTGCATTTTTTGAGTAAATGGGACTTGATTCTCCTCAGAGACTGAAGAGAATAGACTACATGCTGACTTCTGCAAGGAAAGCCAAGTTTTTCATAAAAATATGCCTGGATCTGAATGGCTTGATACACGTATTGAAAAAAGCCAAGGATGTGCCAGCACCGTCTGCTGTCCCTTTTTAAAAGCTGCTAACTTTGGCATGTTTGACATTTTTGGAGGGTTGGCCCACAAAGTTAGTTGGGTACCTAAATTAGGAGATGAACTGTCTTATTATTGAGGAAAGGATCACGTCCAAGAGAGCAGACAACTGAGGGTGGGAAAAGATCAGGGATCCCAGGGTGAGGGTTGCTGGGTGATAACATCTGCCATAGTTAGTGGTGGTAGGGATTCCGAAACCCCACAGCAGCAAGCAGCGCTGAGGTTGTGCTGTGCAATGCCTCCACCTAGTGATGCTCTCTCTTTTTTAAGAAAGCCATTCTGTTTACACAAGATCATAGTGAAGTTCTGTTGCTAATAATGCCCAGTCACAACACTAAAAAAAAACGCACCAAGAGAAAGTCAAAACCCCAAGATATTCTTAAAACTGCTGCTGTGAATTTTACTGTAGTTATTATTTTCAGTGCTTTCCCTATCCTTTGTAGGAACTAGCAGGGAACTTAGTGGAAAATGAGATTTTTGGCCTTTGAGTCTGCACATTAATTCGCTGTTAATTTAGTGCCTCAGAATTAATTGGCAAACGGGAGGAGTTGTCTTCTGTAGAGCTGTGTTTCTTTATCAGCCTCCAGCATGTGTCAATTAGATCTGACTGCTTTATGTTGAGAAACACTTCCCATTGATTATTCCAAGAAAAATACTGTGAATGGAGACCACTTCGTCTGGGATCTGCATTCTAGCAGATCAGTCACGCATGACGGCTGGAGGACTATTACCAACTATGTGCTTCCCAGGCAATTGAGAGTCATACAGCTCCCTTGACATAGTGAAATATGCAGAATTTGTGCCTAATTTATCTAGCTCACTGTGCTGGGAACAAATGAATCCAATGGTCACATGGTGAGAAAATCTTGGAGTCTGGGATGCTGAAGTGTTTGTAGGACCCCAGTCTCCAGATGGACAGTAGGCAAGGTTTAGTGGTCTTGGAGGCCTTGAAGAAGAATTGCTTCAGTGCTGCTATCAGAGAGGAGCAGTGAGGTGCATCATGAAAATAATCTGAAACTGAATGTCACAGCTTTCCTGGGAACAGAAAGCACTGGCCCATTCTCTGTGGCTCTGGTGATTTGGGAGTCCAATCTCACAAGCAGTCTCTCTACTATCTGAAATGATCAGTCCCCAATCCTTGCCTTGGATGGTGTGCCCAGGCCCCAAGGGACTTTGCAAACTCTCCTGACACGGCTCAGGCAAAATGATTCTGAGTTCCAGAACTAATGGTGAAAATGAGACTTTGCAGAAAGTGATTAAAGCAATTAGCACAGGATGGCCGGGGCAGAGTGGTTTGTAAGGTTGTCATCAAGTTGTCCAGTAGCCGGATTTTATAGTGAGCACTTGGATGGCAATTCTTACAGTGTTATAGAAGTACATTAGTAGGATACATGAAGGCCATCTGATGACCAAAGGGTCTAAGAGCAGCCCCAGGTATGCTTGTGTGTAGGCCCTCAAATGTACAGTGTTGCCAAAGCTGAAATCATCTGCTTCAGCTGTGGGGAGGCTATTAGCAGTCACTGGTATCCTGGGTGAGTCTGGGAGATACGGGAGAGGGGCTCAGTGGGTTTGGTAGGGCTTCAGGAATCTGGAAGTCAAGACATGCAATTGGTTCTCTTCTTCTTCACAATCTCTCTCTCTTCCTTGAAACCCATCAAAAGAGGCTGCCTCTTGCTTACCTCAATGGCATACAGCTACTTCTCAAAAACACCCAAGAACCTTACTTGCATGCTTGCACTTGTGAATTACAGCAGGTCCTAACTGGAATTGAGTTAGAGTGCTTGAGAAGGGAGTCACTACATGCATTTCTCTCAAGAATGTGAATAATACAGAGTAGGGGCTATTTCCTTTTACAGAGTAGGGTCCTGGTGGGTAGCATGAGATGGTCTTTGATAGGAAATAAAATGAGAATTCTTGGCCAATTCATAATGAGGGTTAAATCAAAATGCATATTTTACAAAATAAAATATGCCATTTTAAAAAACACCCTGTATTTCTTTTTTTTGGCACCTAAATACCATCTCAACTGAGTAATAGGCTAATTGGAAAAAAAAACTAAATCCTTGTAATGTTTTAAAAGTGTTTAGCCAATTTGACCTAGCCTGGCAGCACTATAAAATCTTTGTGGCCTGGTCTGGGGGAGAAGAAGGGAGGGCATGAGGAAGAATAAAGCCAGAAGCACCCTACGTAATTTCTGATTAAGATCACAAGTGACATTTTAAGCTACTTGGGTGACATGTGAAGCAGCAAAGTGCCATTTTATCTCTGTATGTCTCTCTCTCTAACCACAAATGTACTTACTTTGGGCATATTTCACTGATCTTGGCTTTCCTCTTTGAAGATAACTCCAATTAACCTGATGATCTTTTGACATCCTGAGCCAGGCCAACTCCTGGATCACCATGTTCCTCTCACAAGACTGGGTGTTGTGGAAACTCCCTTGTCTTAGATGCAGAGCAGATTTTTTTCTTCCCCTTAAAGCTCCTGGTTTGCTGTCAGCAAAGTATTTTCAAGTAGTGAGTGCTTTTTAGGGGAGCTGTGGAAGCACTTACACTGAAAAGGGGGCAGGAGTTGGCAGGGCTCGTTGGTAGGGCTTTAAACTAGATTTGAAGGGGGAAGGGGTTAATCATTTCAAGCTTGCCTGTAACAAACAGTGGAGCAGCACACCAGGGGCAGAAGCAGGGGGCACGAGTAAGGGCTCTCAACTTGTTGCCCTGAGGCAAGCCAGGGACGATGCTGGGACACCCCAAGGGAATCAAGGGGGATTCACAGAAGAGGGTGACACGACCAGCCCAGCTGAAGTGCCTCTACATGAGTGCACGCAGCTTGGGCAATAAACAGGATGAATTAAGGGCCACTGTGCTGCTGGAAAGCTATGACATAGTGGCTATCACTGAAACTTGGTGGGACGATTCCCATGACTGGAATGTAGGGATAGAGGGATACAAGCTCTTTAGGAAGAACAGGCAAGGTAGGAGGGGAGGA
>VYZX01032786.1:15204-45812 GCA_013401335.1 Brachypteracias leptosomus | reverse complement strand
CGTCATTTACCTGGACCTGAGCAAAGCCTTTGACACTGTCCCGCACGACATCCTGGTCTCCAAGCTGGTAAAATATGGGTTTGATGGATGGACAACTCAGTGGATAAAGAACTGGCTTGATGGCCGCACCCAAAGAGTGGCTGTCAATGGGTCCATGTCCAAGTGGAGGCCAGTGACAAGTGGAGTCCCTCAGGGATCAGTGCTGGGACTGGTCTTGTTTAACATCTTTGCTGGCAACATGAACAGTGGTGTTGAGTGCACCCTCAGCAAGTTTGCCGATGACACCAAGCTGTGTGGTGTGGTCGACACGCTGGAGGGAAGGGATGCCATCCAGAGGGACCTTGACAGGCTGGAGAGGTGGGCCCATGCCAACCTCATGAAGTTCAACAAGACCAAGTGCAAGGTCCTGCATCTGGGTCAAGGCAATCCCAAGCTACCTTCTGGCGTCACTGCCCAGCCTCAGTGCACTCCAGCTTCTGGTAGGATGCTCTGTCATCATGGGAAAAGGGTGATGTTTCTGAGGGCCCAGGGGTGCACCCAGGCTGAAATCACCCTTGCTCTGGGTGCTGCACCTGCGTGGACATCCTCCCAAGGGTGCTGGCTCCAGCTGCATGTCTTGTAGCTGTCAGCTCAAGTCAGCTTAGCTCTTGTGCCATGGCTGTATCAATTCTGTGCTGTGACCATCCTGTAGGCTGTTTCTGGAGTGTCTCAGGTCTGATTCTGGGCCTGTCATCCTTCGCACTTCCTCATTCACTCCCTCAAGGCCAAGAAATGGAGTCAACAGCAGGCAGACCCCTAAAAAGAGCCCTTCCTGTAGATCAGAGATGCTCCCACGTGAAGTCTCTCTCCTCTGGCTTGATCTAACCTTACAATGCTGCAGCGCTGGTTGTAGAGACACCTTGTGCTGGCAGGCTATTGGTGTTTTGTCCCCACTAGTTGTTAACTAAGACTAGCTGGGGTGCTTCAGTGTTGCAAGCTTCAGAACACAGTAGTGGTCGAACAAAAGCAAGTGACTTTGTCATCTAAGTGCTCCTGGACATCTTGGAGTGCTCTGAGCTCTCAGTGTGCTTTACTCTCCCATCTATCTGCTTTCCTACAAATATCAGCAGGGAGTTGAGGATATTTGCAGCTACTGGGCCATGGCTAATTCAGATTACATGGGTTTTATCTCCAGCACTCAAGATCATAGAATGATAAAACCATAGAATGGTTTGGGTTGGAAGTGACATTAAAGACCATCTAGCTCCACCCCACTGCCATGGGGAGGGACACCTTCCACTAGACCAGGTTGCTCAGAGCACCATCCAACCCAGTCTTGAACATTTCCAGGGAGATAGCAACCATAGCTTCTCTGGGCAACCTGTTCCAGTGCCTCACCACCCACCTTCACAGTCAAAAACTTCTTTCTAATACCTAATCTAAATCTATTTTCTTTCAGTTTAAAGTTGTTACCCCTTGTCCTATCACTACATTGCCTTATAAGAAGTCCCTCCTCAGGGTTCCTTTAGGACCTGTTTAGGTACTGGAAGGCTGCTATAAGGTCTTACCAGAGCCTTCTCTTCTCCAAGGTGAACAACCCCAACTCTCTCCGCCTGTCTTCATAAAAGAGGTGTTCCAGCCCTTTGATTGTCTTCATGGCCCCACTCTGGACCTGCTCAAACAGATTCATGTCCTTGTGCTGAGGGACTCCAGAGCTGGACACAGTACTCCATGTGAGGTCTCACTAGAGAAGAGTAGAGCACCAAAATCACCTCCCTCAACCTGCTGGCCACACTTCTTTTGATGCAGCCCAGGATACAGTTGGCTTTCTGGCCTGCAAGTGCACATCGCTGGGTCATGTTGAGCTTCTTTTCAATCAACACGCCCAAGTCCATCTCTGCAGGGCTGCTTTCAATCTACTCATGGCCCAGCCTGTATTTGTGCTTGGGATTGCCCTGACCCATGTGCAGGACTTTGCACTTGGCCTTGTTGAACCTCATGAGACGTGAAATCTGAGCTCCACTGAAACCTTGGGATCAGAATAACATTTTGGTGTCTGAATCATGAAGTTTCTTTAGTATTTTGCTTCCTTTTCCCCTCTGTAGCCACAAACAAAACCCATATGAAACCTGATGGGTTTTGTGTAGCTTGTTTGACCTGTGTTGTTCTGGTGTTTCATGACATTTTGCCACTGGTTGAAGCAATAGGTGTCAAATGAATTTGTGTGTTTACAGTGCAATGCTTTTATCATGCTTACTCAGCAAATACTCAGACTTGGACAGACTGTTGACTTTCCCTCTTGAGAGTGAAAAAGAGGGGTTTGTACTTCCTGCAAAGTTTGTTGCTGTTGATGGGAAAGAAAGTCCTCAGGGTGAAGTATAAGAACCCAAACACTGTTCCCTAAACCCTGAAAACCACACAGAGCAGAATTTATTTCCATTCAGATATAACGCTGAGTTGATCTGTTGTTATTGCATAACATAATTAACCGCATCCTTCCCCAGAAAAACAATGAAGCTGCCTTTTCTAGTTAAGGTGACTTTGAATGCTGAAAAGTGGTAAAATACTCAGCTTTTCTCTTGAAGAAAACAGCATTCTTTCTTGGTACTTGGTTAGCAAACATTGATGTAACATGAAGTTATCAGAGAAATGTCTGCAGGCATCATGCTGGTGCGGCCATCCATTGCAGCTGGATATCAGGAGAGTTGTGACACTTTTTGCTATTCTTCTGGCATGGTCTGACAGGTGCTTATTCCCTGTCCTCATTAGTTTGTACTGTCCTGCTCACTCTGCCCACACCCATGCCAAGGCTGCCCTTTCTCTTGTGCTAGCACAGCTGCCTGGCCATGAAACCTGCCCTAGAACCAAACCAGTGGAAAAATCACTGCTTTTGTTGTTCCTCTCAGCCAGTTGTTTCTTGGATAGATCTGTTTTCTGAACTGTCTGTCATCTAGGAACACAAAATGTTTTTTTCTGTCACAGGAGAGGCGAGGAAGGCAAGGGTGGCCGATAATGGTGGCATGAGAAGCACTGCTTCTGAAACACAGCCTTGGTAGATTTTAGCAGCTGTTTGATGGTCTGGGTTCTTGTGGCTATACTTCTTCCAGCATTTCAGTATGGTCCTTTGGAACATCCTCTGTAGATTGTAGTAACATGCCAGAAACATACTGAGATAATGTTTGTCTTCTTTGGCCACATGTTTGGGGTTTAGGGATTTTTTTTTCCGTGCATTGCATCTGATGGGCTTTCAGTTGCTCTGGTCAAGGGGTTGAGCAAAAAAGGTTGAATCCCGCAGTAAACAGCATGGTCTGAGACACCAGCTTCTGATAAGGGGTATTTTCTGCAACCAGCACAACTTCTCTTGTGTTTTAGCGTCACTGTGTAGCTCCTTGCCAGAGAGCATTGCAGAAGAAGAAAGTCCACATGGGTTACTAGGGAGAACAAACTTGGAAGACAGATCCAACAGGAGGTGAATAAACAGACAAAACATAAAAGGTTCAGAAAATTCCTAGTGCTGAGAGCGATTGGAGGCTAGGAGAGTACTGAGGTGGAATTATGGTGTATGTTGGATGTGATCTTACTCTTTATTTTTCTTAATAGTCCTTACTACAGAAAAAGTAATGACTGATGTTCCGAATTAGTACAATTGTTGTCATTTTTCTATGACTTGAACTATAAAAGCAATACAAGGATGGTGGCTTTTGCTACCACTGCTGTTGACAAGCACTCTTTCACATTTTTTTTAATGTCATTTACTGATGGTTTTACTCCATAAATGACAAGTCATGGGAGGAATGATCTTGTCTGAATTGTAGACTCTTCAAACTTCGTTTACTTCTTTTGCCTATCACTGCCTGTTCCTTCGTGTTGACAAAGTGTCATCATTGTCCATTATATGGCCTCAACAGGCTCCATAGTTGCTTTTTAACCTTCTGAGAATTTTTCATTTTGCTACAATTTCAGTAATGCAAATTAGCTATTTATTGGTTCAAGATCTGGTATTTCCATTGTTTGTCACAGTAAATTTATTCTTTGTCTTTTCAAGTTTTACTGGGCCATCTGAAGAGACCCTGTTGGTAAAAACCATCTGGAAACATTTTGCTACTTCTTTTGTCATCAGTATTCTATTATCTTAGTCTTTGGAACATAAATATTTATGTTGTCTTGATGTAGATGATATTTTTACTGAGTCCTGTTGGATATTGCATTTTGAATGAAACTTCTGGGTGCTTCTTCCTTCTTATTAATTTACCCAGAATTTCAGTTATAAGAAATTAGCCCTTCTTTCAGACATGTTTGACCTAAATGACCAAAACAGAAGAAATAGGAGATAGTAATAATCAAGTGCAAATAAGTACATTGACCTACAATGAGTTCTGCTGACTTTGGCATGTATAAGCAATGATAAAGAAATGTACCTGGAACCTCACAGACTTTTTTTGTTGGCATGGTGCAGGAAAATGCATAGATTAGACATAAATGAAGTTGTAACAGTGTGTTTGGAATTGAACTTCTCCTGGAGTCCATACGAACCTCTGGATAGTTATGACAGATACTACTTACAACCTCACTAAATTCCACCTTTTTAGCTATGATGGCAAGTGAAATTATCCATAACAATGATATGCAGATGTTATTTAATAGTAGGATTTCCATTCTAGACTTTTTTTTCTCCAGCTCAAAAGAGCAGCAATAAGAAAAAAAAAAAAAAAAGAGACAGAAAAAAAAAAGGAAAAAGAAAAAGATAATCAGAATTACTCATTTCCACTCTGCCTGGGATATAGGAAATATTTACTGGAAGATGGAATTTCCAGTAAGGAGTTAGAGGTGAAGTTGATGGAAAAAATGGTTACAGGTAGGAAGCCGATTGATTGATTGATTGATTGACTGAAAGGAAACAAAACTGAAAGGTATGCCCACTGAAGTGTACAATCTCAGGGGGTATTTTTGCACCTAATCTCATTCCTCTTAACGCTGGTTGGAAGAAGTTATATTTGTTATAATATTAAGTAGTGCATTTGAAAATTTCTTCTTCTGAAACCTGCAGACCAGAGATGTGTCCATGCTTTCCTCATGCCATTTCTTGAAAATGTTGTTGAGGTGTGTACTGTTATAATGGGGTGATATGTTAATCTTCTGTGGTGATGAATATGCTGGAATACGTGCCAGAGTCTTGTTAATTTTCTGTTTCTTTTACTAAGTGTATGTAGTTTAAAGTTTTTACAGAGAATTAATTTTTCATTGGTTTAGATTTTCTCATCAGACACATTCTTGTAGTGTTATTCAGGATTTTTTTAAACTTAAACTACTCCAAAAAGACTACATGAACCAAACAGAATATTTTTAGTAAGAATAATAACTCAAGGACTTCAGTATATCCCAGCTATTTTTCAATGAGTATATAGTGTAGCAATTGCTTTACAGCTATGCCTCCTTCATTGGCTTATCAGCCATAGAGTTGCTGTTCTACTTATGCCTATTTTTAAACTGTGTCTTTCCATCCTTTAGTATATGAATTCATATAAAAAAAAGTGGTTTTGCTAGTGATAGGGAGAGAGATTGAACCGATTTTCTGGTTTTATTTCGTATGGTAGACTGCCATTTCTGCTGAGCTCTTAAAACTCAAACTTTGTGGCTATCCAAAGGTCAGATCTGACAGGTTTTGCTGGGGCAGAAAAACAACCTGACAGAAACTTTATGCTGACTTTACAGTATTGATAAGCTTTGTGACAGCAGCAGGAGGAAAGTCTGTGGGAAGAATTCTACACACAAGCCCTGCCATTCAGAAAACTTCTGGTTGTCCGAGAAAATCAGGATAAAACAATTTGCATGAACTTAGTGTTGTTTCTGTGATATCCTGCAGAACTAGAAATGTCAGTGCCTATGGACAATGTCTTTGCCCGAAGTTAGACACACACACCCCCCCAAAGGGAAAGGGATGGTCTAATCTGGCTAGTGTCAGGCGGTGAGAACCTGTAAGACCTTCAGTGGGAGCTCTACTCCCTAAATTGGTTACACTTAGCCCTCACTGTTGACTGTAGAGAGAACTAATAGGAAATGCTTACTTCCACCCTCAGTCACGATGTAAGCTGGCTGTCTTCTGAGAACAGATAACAGAGCAGAAACAGCTCTGATCATAGAAAAAAATCTGAACACACAATGCGCCCCCGCTCAGTTCTTTATTCTCATACTAGATTTGTGGGTAGAGCAGTCATAAGGAAACTGGTGACTTCTCTTGCCCTGAAGAAGGACATGCTCCCTCAACTCCTCCTAGGACACTTTTTGCTTCTTTTGAGGCATCTGGGCCAGTTTGTACATAGTAGTGCTTATCGAAAGCAAATGTGAGGGAGGCCCAACTCACTTAAGAGGAGTCAAAGCCTTAGAATACAAATATCTATTAATGTCCACTCCAGACATGGGTACAGTCAAATTCACTCTTGGCTATTTTCTGTTTTCCCCATGATGATTTATAAACCCCAACACAAAGTATCTGTGCTGCTAACTCTCTTCTTCCTCAGGCCAACACGAAACTCAACAACATCCCCTCAGCATGCCTTCATCTTTTATTCTTCTCCATCTTGAATCAGCCAAGGTGGAACACACTACTGAGAGAGAGCTCAGCAAGCTGCCCCCAACAGGAAGCTCCTCTGACTGGCCAACTGGCCCCAACAAGAACTCTTTTCCAACTGATCGGCTCCTTATTACTTCTCACAAACTGGTCAGTTCCTGGTTAATATGGCTCTAGCCTTGCCCACCACCACAACCATGATCACCTGTGGGAAGGCAGGACCTCACACAGGTGGTCCAGGTTCTGTCTCTGGGGCCTGAAACCACTGGAGGAACAAAACACACTGCTGGATTGTCTCTCATCCATAGGTTAACTCCAACTCAGGGCCCACAGCCCAGGCCCTAGCACTTCAGCATCCCAGTTTCAGTGGGCAGGGTGGAGTGTTCTTTCCATGACACTGAAGTCCCTAGAGACCTTAGAATTTAGGTCTTCTGGTTTCTGGATAAGTGTGTTGACTGAAAGCCTTGTCTGGGCATTGTGGACTGTTCTCAGTCTGAGTTGTAAATTATTTTAGGTTGGAGAGAAATCCTTGCCCTTTCCAGAGGATGGGGTTCTATGTGTGTAGAGTGCTTAAGTATAGAAGAGACCTTGAATGAGTTCAGGCAGTGCTGGACATCAGACGTATGCAATTTTTACCCGAGGTGTGGGTCAGTCCCATTTTCTAAATCCCAATTCAGGTAATGTTTATCTAGAAATACATGACAACTAGAGCCTGAATGATAGAAAATTTGTGGCTATGGCTATGTTGTCTGGGCTTTAATGGCCTTTGAAAACAGCAAACTGACTCTATTCTTTAAAATCCACCAAAATAACCCTTTTCCTGGGTAGTGGAAATGAATACCAGGAAAGAAGTCTCCTGCTAGTCTGCAACTTCTTTAAAGTAAGAAAATAGCAAATTGTGCAGTGTCTGATCCAATCATTTCCATATCACCCACATGTCCTGTCACATCCACAGCAGTGTGGCATGCCTGCACTGAGGCTGCTGAGGCAATATGAAGTTGGCCATGGAGCATCCTTGGCTCAGTGGCCTAGCCTATGATTAGTGTGTTACAAAGTGTGCACCTATGTAATGTCACGTGAGAATGTCAGACAATTTAGTTTAAGATAGAAGAGCCTCCAGATCATTACAAAGCTAATTAATCAGCAATCTGAACACAAGCTGTAGCCCTCACTCATGAGCAACTATCTGAGCGAACTGTGCAGGGCAGCTGGCACTTACTTGAGAGTGCAGTAGAGGATGTATGGTGACTCTGTGGAATTAAGAGTATGTGAGGGCTTATGTGCCGTGATTTGTTAGACTTTGCAGGACAGATATTCACTGAACTCATATGCACTTCTATAATTTTTATTACTCCTACTCTGCAAAGAGGAGGAGATGAGCGAGCTTTTTCAAAAAACACAATTTGAGACCTTGAGGGAACAGATCTCCAAGCTTTGCAGGAGTTCCTGGTTTCAGGAAAAGTTTTCATAAGGAAAACTTTTTCACAGTGACAGTGACAGAGCACTGGAACAAGCTGCCCAGAGAGGTTGTGCAGTCTCCTTCTCTGGAGGTATTCAAAACCCGCCTGGACATATTCCTGTGTGACCTGATCTAGGTAATCCTGCTCTAGCAGGGGGTTTGGACTAGGTGATTCTTTTAAGGTCCCTTCCAACACCAAACATTCTGTGATTCTGTGATATGTTGCATCACTATAATAACATTTCCTGTTTTGTTCTCTGTTCTTTTGTTAATAACTCCTCACAATCTGTTTGTCCTCTTGGCAGCTGATGAACATCAGGCTGTTTTCAGAGAAAATCCAAAATGACCCCAAGGTGTCCTTCCCAGATTGCTTTCTATGTATTGGTAAGATTATTTCTTTGGGAACAGTGCTTTGTGTAGATCAGTAACTGAGGCTAGCAATAACAAACCAAATAAAGCTAGAGGATGCCTGATCTCATGGGATTTCCCATGAAAAATTATCCACTGTCTAAAAGCAATCATTCTGCTACAGACCTGACTGATAGAGTGACCTTTGAATTTCAATTAGTTTCTCAGGATCTAGGAAACTTCCAACATTTGGGTTGTGTCCTAGAGCCTCAGTCCTGAAACTGGTATGTCTGGGAGCCACAGGTAGTATGGCTGTTGGGCTCCAGTGTGTGAGGCTGTGATGTGGTGAGAGGAGGACCGAGAGACATACCTGCTTGTGTCATACAATGCAGAGCATGCTTTTCATTGCTAATGCAGGAGATCTCAGGCAAACTTGCTTCTGTGGGGTGTTAGCTGTAGACCATAAGTGTAGGAACAGTTTGGCCTGTGGTCACAGACCCAGAGGAATCAGGTAGGAGTGCTTGAAACCTGCATCTCTTGAAGGCACTGACATCCTCAGAAGCTGCTAGGAGACTGTGCAAGCTCTGTTGCTGGCCATGGAAATGAGGTGGAACAGAAAAGCTGCTAATTAAAAATGGATGTGAACTGACCTCCATTTCTGGCTGGATCCATGCTGAGGACTCATATTTCTAGTGTCGGCATTGATTAGCTGTGAGTTAACCACCTCACAGGGTCTCTGGGGGAGCTTGTGCTCCAATGCCTCAGGGAGCTGCCTCCCAGAAATCATCCATGGACCTCAAACCCAACTGTTCTTCTAAAAACCCAGTCCATAACCTATAGAGAAAATAAGACATTTTCTTAAATAATGGTATTATAAAAAATATAAATAATTTCTAGAACTAAAGGTCTGTTCCTGCATGCTGTCAGTACGTCATGACCCTCTTTTATCAGTAACACTTCCAGTAATTCATATACATCAAGGAACAAACAAGATCATTTTGTAAGATCATTATAAACAATACACTTCATCAACAAATTATCGTCAATCACTTTCCAGAGAATCCTGATTCATTTTAGTTGTGTAAATTAGTAAGAACTCTTTCACATAGAAGTTATGATTTCCAGAATGCCATGTATTTATAAAAGCCTTTTCCTAAGAAATTGTGTGGAAAAAAATCCTTATTCTCAGAGAAGAAATCAGATGGGGACAACAAAGCTGAATAATCTTCTGTTTCCACGGCAACGGGAAATAGAGTGGGTGCTGCACAGGAGGAGGTTGGATTCCTGTGCACTTCGAGAGGAGGGTTGGCTGTAAGGGCCTGGGACTTCTGGAGTTAGTCTGTACTGTTGCACCAAGTAATGACGTCTTGGATCTATTGGTCTTTGACTTAAATCAGAAGATTTCACTTAGGCACATCTTGTCTGTGCCTTGAAGTTATTTGGACACAGGAGGGCTGGTTCATTCAGCTTTTCTTTTATGGATAAACTTTGGATGCGTTTCTTGTACAAAGATGCTTGCCTGTTCAGACTCACTCTCATGTCTGTACTGTAAGGCACTCTGGCATCCAAGGGCAAGGCCACCACTGGGAATGGAAGACCCTGGAGACTCAGGGGAGCATTTGTATTTCTTAAAAGCAACAGATGTACTGCATTTATCCTCTCTCTGGTGGTCTTTGTAGCCACCCCATGGAGATCGTGCTGTTGGTCTGGTGACATTCAGAACAGCTGCTGTTATTTTTGTTCTGGCTGGCTGTATCCAGCCTCTGTGGGATGACAGCACAGCTGCTTTCCTTTTGGGGCAAGGCATGGAGCAGAGGAATTAGGAACTTCTTTAGAAAGGGAATCTGGTTTTAAGATTTAAAGGCTTTGGTGTTGATATTTTTGTTTTAATATTGTCATAGGCCTGACAAGCACAACTATCATGGTTAAGATCTTTTATAAACTGCTGGTGATTGAATAACTTCCCAAGTAACATATCAATGTGCAATCCAAAGCTAAATACATGCCAGCCACATTAAAAAAGGCAGATATAATTCTTGTTACTTTAGCCAATGGCTTCCTTCAAGATACTCCCACTTTCATTTTGCATCCCGAACATTAATACAGTGGCTGGCATCTCTAGTGGAGCTAAAAAACCTAATAAGAGACTTACTACCTCTGCTTTGGCTGGATGAAGGAGAAAGATGAGTATGATGAAAATACCGATGGCTTTGTAACACTTAAATTCTTATTAATCCTTTTCTGTCCACATGTATGTCCTCATCTACTGTTGTGTGGGTCCCTGCCATGCTAGCTGATTTTGGCTGGCAATCAGGGGCCCACAAGGCTGCTCTATCATTCCCTCTTTTCAACAGGACAGGGGGAGGAAATACTATGAGCATTTGCTCACTGGTTGAGAAAAGGACAGGGAGATCACTACAAATTACCATCAAGCACAAATCAGACTCAGCTTGGGGAAATTAATTAAATTTATTGCCAGTGAGAAATAAAACTAAACTCACCTTCCCCCCACCTTCTTTCCAGGCTCAGCTTCACTCCCAACTTTTCTACCTCCTTCCCCTGAGAGGCACAGGAGGATGGGAAATGGGGGCTGTGGTCAGTTCATAATATTTTTTCTGCTGCTCCTTCCTCCTCACACTCTTCCCCTGCTGCAGTGTGAGGTCCCTCCCATGGGGAGAGAGTTCTTCACAAACTTCTCCAGTGTGGGCTTTTCCCATGGGCTACAGTTCTTCATGAACTGCTCCAGTATGAGCCCTTTCCATTGGGTGCAGCCTTCAGGAACAGATTGCTCCAGTATGGTCCCCTATACACCAGAGGTCCTGCCAGAAAACCTGCTGCTGCATGGGCTTCTCTCTTTGGCCTCAGTTCCTGCCAGGAGTCTGCTCCAGAGTGGTCTCTTCAGAGGCTATAACTTCCTTCAGGGCACATCCACCTGCTTCAATGTGGGATCCTCCATGGGCTGTAGCGTGGATATCTGCTCCACTGTGGTCCTCCATGAGCTGTAGGGGGACAACCTGTGTCACCATGGTCTTCATGATGCGCTGCAGGAGAATGTCTGCTCCAGCACCTGGTGTACCTCCTCCCCCTTCTTCTTCACTGACCTTGGTGTCTGCAGAGTTGTTCCTCTCACATTGTCACACTCCTCTCTCACAGTTGCTGTGCAGTAGTTTTTACCTTTTCTTAAATATGTTATCACAGAGGGGCTACCAATGTCACTGATGGGCTCAGCTTTGGCCAGCGGTGAGTCTGTCTTGGAGCTAGCTGAAACTGGCTTTGTCTAACATGGGACAGTTTCTGGTGTCTTCTCACAGAAGACACCCCTACACCCCTCCAAGGATTGCCACATAAACCCAATACATTTTGGTTAGGTATGTAACCCCCAACAATGTCTTCTTGGGATGTCTCAAACTTCTCAATGAAAGGAACTAGAGGACCTGTTTGAGGACCAGCCCATTCATCTTCATTACAATGTGTGTGGTAATAGGCCTGTGTGACTAATAATAAAGACCAGGGGCTTCTCTTACCTTGGGGATAAAGAAGTCCATCACCATCAAAATATTATAACCCTTGAAAAATCTTTTTAATTTCTCTTTTGCACAAAGCATGAAGTGCCTGTGCTAGCAAGGCACCCCAATACAGAGGAACAGAAAGAACACTGCTCCCTCAGTTGGGTGGATTCCCACCAGCTAAAAAAGATTAGATCTGCCATGGGTCTGGACACACCCAACAACAGCTTCCCCTGCCATCCAACTGCTCCATCAGAGCTCCCTAGGTTGGCCTCAACCAAGGTAGATAGTGAAAACTTCTTTGCCCATCTCAATTCTTTCCAGATGTCCTCTATGGTGCGCAATGACAGTCTGCAAGCAAGGCACAAAAAATGTACACAGCAATTATTTCCTGGCTTATAAGATGTAGGATCTAAACACAGTGAAACTGAAAGCAGAACTCATTTGGTGAGGAATGCAACAGCTGCAACAGTCAATTCTGTGGCTGAGCACTAGATTGAAGTAGGTAGAGGGTTTCTGGAACCAGGAAAACCCAAGAAAAAGTGAAGAAACCAACAAGGAGCTGGCAGCTCTCATGAGTGAGGCTGATGAGATGTGGATACTGCCAGGAGCAACCTTGGGAGACTTAAACAGCCCTAGGGAGCACTGTGAGCAGGGTGGGCAAACAGGGTGGGGTGTGGCAGTTCGTGCAGGGAGGACCCAGCATGCCCAGGAAAGTGTTCTAGGTTTCTGCCAAAATAGTGGGCACTCACCTCAGAGCTAAAATCAAGTGTTCCTAAGGAGAAAGGCCCTGAGAAGTCTGACATATCCACCCAGACAGACCTATTAAACAAGCAGACTTCAGTGCAGGTGGTAGGTTGCAGCAGAGCGCCCAGATCCTTTTCCTGGTGAAAAGGGAAGTACCTTCAAAACAAGTGCACACATTGAGGATCTGTTATGCCACGTGGCTGAGTTGCAAGAAATGGTTAAAGGGCTGAAAGTATTAGAGAAGCCAAGACAGAGATAGATAGGTGGTTTCATAACCATGTACCTGTAGCAGGTACCACCAAGAATGAGGCATGTTGGACCCTGGTGACCTGCAGAAGCAGGAGTTCACTCCAGTCTTCACCCTCCAGCATCACCACCAAAAACAGATATGAAGCTTTAACACCTATCGACACCCACAAGGAAGGTCTGTATGGAAAAACTGCATCAGCTGCCCACAGTAGATATCATAAATAGAAATGATGTGTGCTCATAGTGGGTTACTCTCTGTTAAAGGGCACTGAGATGTCCACCTGCCAACCTGACAGGGAGTATGCTGCCTTCTGGGAGCTAAGATCTGAGACACCACCCACAGGGTGCCACAACTTGTCACTGACTACTATTCCATGTGGTTATGACTGATGTTACAAACTAGAACCCAAGCAGAATTAAGGATGACTATAAAGCCCTGGGGGTGCCAGCGAAAAGTATTAGTGCCCAGGTTATTTCTTCCTCCATTTTACTAGTTAGAGGAAAGGGGGCAGCCAGAAATAGATTAATAATGCATATTAATTTCTGGCTATGCGGCTGGTGCCATTGTGAGGGTTTTGGCTTTTATGACAATGGGACATTCTTTGATGATCATAACCTGTTAGGGAGGGAGGGAATCTACCTGTATAGAAGAGACAAAGCAATCTTTGGCAGCAGGCTAGCCAGCTTCGTGAGATGGGCTTTAAACTGAAGGACTTGAGGGGCAGGGTACAAGATGGCAATGCTAATGCCATCACATCCAATTGGGGAATAAGTCAGGCCAACCAGAGCAGTGACAAATGCTCCTTAGTTGCCTTCCAAGATGACAGCAAAAAAGGCAACTACCTCAAGGGTGTCTATGGTTATGGTGGATTCTCTTGCACCCCTCCAGGGAAACCTGCATGCTTGATTACCTCTCTGAAATGGCTGTACACCAACGCATGCAGCATGGGGAGCAAACAGGAAGAACTAGAAATCTGTGTGTGGTTGCAGGGCCATGATCTCATTGCAGTTACAGAGACATGGTGGGATAGCTCGCATGACTGGAATGCTGTCATGGATGGCCACATACTTTCCAGGAAAAATAGACCGGCAAGATGGGGTGATGGAGTTACTCTTTATGCGAGAGAACAACTGGAATGTATTGAGTTCTGCCTGGAGGGGGAAGGGGGGTTATGGGGAGGTGAAGAACAAGTTGAGAGCTTATGGGTAAGAATTAAGGGGCAAGCTAACACTGGTTACTGTTATGGGTGTTTATTGCAGATCACCTGATCAGGATGAGGAAGTCAATGTNGAAAGGGGGCAGCCAGAAATAGATTAATAATGCATATTAATTTCTGGCTATGCGGCTGGTGCCATTGTGAGGGTTTTGGCTTTTATGACAATGGGACATTCTTTGATGATCATAACCTGTTAGGGAGGGAGGGAATCTACCTGTATAGAAGAGACAAAGCAATCTTTGGCAGCAGGCTAGCCAGCTTCGTGAGATGGGCTTTAAACTGAAGGACTTGAGGGGCAGGGTACAAGATGGCAATGCTAATGCCATCACATCCAATTGGGGAATAAGTCAGGCCAACCAGAGCAGTGACAAATGCTCCTTAGTTGCCTTCCAAGATGACAGCAAAAAAGGCAACTACCTCAAGGGTGTCTATGGTTATGGTGGATTCTCTTGCACCCCTCCAGGGAAACCTGCATGCTTGATTACCTCTCTGAAATGGCTGTACACCAACGCATGCAGCATGGGGAGCAAACAGGAAGAACTAGAAATCTGTGTGTGGTTGCAGGGCCATGATCTCATTGCAGTTACAGAGACATGGTGGGATAGCTCGCATGACTGGAATGCTGTCATGGATGGCCACATACTTTCCAGGAAAAATAGACCGGCAAGATGGGGTGATGGAGTTACTCTTTATGCGAGAGAACAACTGGAATGTATTGAGTTCTGCCTGGAGGGGGAAGGGGGGTTATGGGGAGGTGAAGAACAAGTTGAGAGCTTATGGGTAAGAATTAAGGGGCAAGCTAACACTGGTTACTGTTATGGGTGTTTATTGCAGATCACCTGATCAGGATGAGGAAGTCAATGTGGCCTTCTACAGACAGCTGAAAGTAGCCTCACAATCACAGGTCCTGGTTCTCATGGGGGACTTCAACCACCTTGATATTTGCTGGAAAGGCTACATAATCAGGCACACAGAGTCCAGGAGTTCCCTGAAGGGCATTGATGATAACTTTTTGACACAGGTGGTAGAAGAGCCAACAAGGAGAAGTATGCTGCTGGGCCTTGTACTAACAAACAAAGAAGGTCTGATTGGCAATATGAAGGCTGGGGGCAGCCTTGGCTGCAGTGGCAATGAGACCACCAAGAGTTCAGGATCCCATGTGGAAGAAGCAGGACAATCCAGAATCCTGGATTTCAGGGGAGCTAGATTTGCCCTCTTCAAAGATCTACTTGGAGGAATCCNATGCAGCATGGGGAGCAAACAGGAAGAACTAGAAATCTGTGTGTGGTTGCAGGGCCATGATCTCATTGCAGTTACAGAGACATGGTGGGATAGCTCGCATGACTGGAATGCTGTCATGGATGGCCACATACTTTCCAGGAAAAATAGACCGGCAAGATGGGGTGATGGAGTTACTCTTTATGCGAGAGAACAACTGGAATGTATTGAGTTCTGCCTGGAGGGGGAAGGGGGGTTATGGGGAGGTGAAGAACAAGTTGAGAGCTTATGGGTAAGAATTAAGGGGCAAGCTAACACTGGTTACTGTTATGGGTGTTTATTGCAGATCACCTGATCAGGATGAGGAAGTCAATGTGGCCTTCTACAGACAGCTGAAAGTAGCCTCACAATCACAGGTCCTGGTTCTCATGGGGGACTTCAACCACCTTGATATTTGCTGGAAAGGCTACATAATCAGGCACACAGAGTCCAGGAGTTCCCTGAAGGGCATTGATGATAACTTTTTGACACAGGTGGTAGAAGAGCCAACAAGGAGAAGTATGCTGCTGGGCCTTGTACTAACAAACAAAGAAGGTCTGATTGGCAATATGAAGGCTGGGGGCAGCCTTGGCTGCAGTGGCAATGAGACCACCAAGAGTTCAGGATCCCATGTGGAAGAAGCAGGACAATCCAGAATCCTGGATTTCAGGGGAGCTAGATTTGCCCTCTTCAAAGATCTACTTGGAGGAATCCCATAGACTAGGGCTCTAGAAGGAAGGGAGGCCCAAGGGAGCTGGTTAATATTCAAGCACAACTTCCTCCTCTCTCAAGATCTTTGCATCACTATGAGTAAGAAATCAAGCAAAGATCTGCATGGATGTGGAAGGAGCTTCCAGAAAATCTCACATGAAAGAAGGGATTTTATAGAATGTGGAAAAAAGGGACTGGAATATAGAAACATTGACAGAGTGTGTATGGATGCAATAAGAAAGGCTAAGGCCTCCTTGGAATTAAATCTGGCAAGGGATGTAAAAGACAACAACAAGAGCTTCTTCAAATACGTGGGACTGCTGCTGAATGAGGTGGGTGCNGGGAGGTGAAGAACAAGTTGAGAGCTTATGGGTAAGAATTAAGGGGCAAGCTAACACTGGTTACTGTTATGGGTGTTTATTGCAGATCACCTGATCAGGATGAGGAAGTCAATGTGGCCTTCTACAGACAGCTGAAAGTAGCCTCACAATCACAGGTCCTGGTTCTCATGGGGGACTTCAACCACCTTGATATTTGCTGGAAAGGCTACATAATCAGGCACACAGAGTCCAGGAGTTCCCTGAAGGGCATTGATGATAACTTTTTGACACAGGTGGTAGAAGAGCCAACAAGGAGAAGTATGCTGCTGGGCCTTGTACTAACAAACAAAGAAGGTCTGATTGGCAATATGAAGGCTGGGGGCAGCCTTGGCTGCAGTGGCAATGAGACCACCAAGAGTTCAGGATCCCATGTGGAAGAAGCAGGACAATCCAGAATCCTGGATTTCAGGGGAGCTAGATTTGCCCTCTTCAAAGATCTACTTGGAGGAATCCCATAGACTAGGGCTCTAGAAGGAAGGGAGGCCCAAGGGAGCTGGTTAATATTCAAGCACAACTTCCTCCTCTCTCAAGATCTTTGCATCACTATGAGTAAGAAATCAAGCAAAGATCTGCATGGATGTGGAAGGAGCTTCCAGAAAATCTCACATGAAAGAAGGGATTTTATAGAATGTGGAAAAAAGGGACTGGAATATAGAAACATTGACAGAGTGTGTATGGATGCAATAAGAAAGGCTAAGGCCTCCTTGGAATTAAATCTGGCAAGGGATGTAAAAGACAACAACAAGAGCTTCTTCAAATACGTGGGACTGCTGCTGAATGAGGTGGGTGCACTGGTAACAGAAGATACAGAGAAGGTGGAGTTACTGAATGTCTTCTTTGCCTTAGTCTTTACTGCTAAGGCTGGCCCCTGGGAAAACTAGTCCCCAAAGGTAAAAGAGAAAGTCTGGAGAAAGGAAGACTCTCCCTTGGTAGACGAATATCAGGTTAGTGCTGAGGAAGCTGGGAGATGTTGTTGCTAAGCCACTCTCCATCATTTTTTAAAGATCATGGAGAACAGGAGAGGTGCCTGAAGACTGGAGGAAAGCCAATGTCACTCCAGTCTTGAAAAGGGGCAAGAATTCTGTGAATAAGGACCCAGGAAACTATATACCAGTCAGCCTCACCTCCATCCCTGGCAAGGTGATGGAACAGCTCATTCTGGATGTCAGCTCTAAGCATGGGGAGGAAAAGAAGGTTATCAGGAGTAGTCAGCATGGATTCACCAAGGGGAAATCATACTTGACCAATCTGATAGCCTTCTATGATGGCATGACTGGTATAGGAAGTGTGGCTTAGATGAGTGGACAATGAAGAACTGGTTGAATGACAGAGCTCAGAGAGTTGTGATCAGCAGGTGCAGAGTCTAGCAGGAAGTGTGTAGCTAGTGGAGTTCCTCAGAGGTCAGTACTGGGTCCAGTCTTGTTCAATATATTCATCAATGACCTGGATGAAGGGATGGAGTGTACCCTCAGCAACTTTGCTGATAATACTAAACCTGCAGGAGTGTCTGATACACCAGAAGTCTGTGCTGCCATTCAGCAAGACCTGGACAGTAGAGTGGTGCACCTAGGGAGGAGTAACCCCATGCACCAATACAGGTTAGGCGTTGACCTGCTGGAAAGCTGCTCTGTGGTGAAGGACCTTGGAGTTGTGGTGAATAACAAGTTAATCATGAGCCAGCAATGTGCCCTTGTGCCAAGGGTTAGGGCTGGGCTGGCCATTAGATGAGTGACAGATGCTCTCTATTAATGCCTCTCCCTTCCCAAGAGGGAAGAGAAAGTGTTTTGCTAGCTCTCTTCTTCCTTAGGCCTACACCAAACTCAGCAATACTCCCTCAGCATAACTTCATCTTTTATTTTTCCTCTGTTTGCTCTTCTCCATCTCAAATCAGCCAAGGGAGAACACATTACTGAGAGAGAGCTCAGCAAACTGCCCCAAACAAGAAGCTCCTCCAACTGGCCCCAACAGGAGGTCTCTTCTGCAGGAACTCTTTTCAAACTGACCAGCTCCTTGTTGCTTCTTTTCTCTTCTATTGCTTCTCTCCAACTAATTCAGTTCTCACTTCCTGTGAGACTTATCTGGTTCCTGGTTAATATAGCTCTGGCCTTGCCCACCACCACAACCATGATCACCTGCAGGAAGGCAGGGCCTTACACAGGTGGGCCAGGTTCTGCCTCTGGGGCCTTGTGGAACCACTTGGGGAACAAAACATACTGCTGTGTTGTGACTCATCCATAGGTTAACTCCAACTCAGGGCCCACAGCCCAGGCCCTAGCACTACAGAAAGGGAATAAGGGAGAGAGACTTACTGATTGATACAATCAAAAGAAGTATATACAAATTTAAACAAAATCAATATTGAACCCAATCTCCCTGATGGAATTATGTCACTGTCACCACTGATGCTGTGTTCCGGCACTAAGTCCCAGACTGGACTCAGTAGCAGACGGGAACCAGATTCAGGAGCACAGAGATCAGGACTGAAGGCAAAATGGAGAGATCCTCCTCAGATGTTGGTGAATGAAAGAGAGAGCTTGAATCTCGTGACCCCTCAGCTTTATCCTGTATAAGACATGAATGGAATGGAATACCTCATCAGTCACTTTAGGGTCATTTGTCTTATCTGCTCCTCCCTGAAGGTGTGGCCTTTTACTTTCTGTAGCCCCAACACGGTACACAAGATTTAGCAGTGACCTTGACTTCCATAACAGCAAGTATAAGCAAGAGCCTTTCTGCACACCAATCCTTGGTAATAACTATAAACATCAATCATTATCACTTTTAGAAGCAGATGCCGCCTGCAGAAATATACCGTTAAATTTGGGAAGAAAAGCCTTACTTAGAAAAGCCTTAGCTGAAAATTAAAATCACTGTAGAATTAGTTCTGTTCTAACTCAAACCAGAACACCTCATGGCTGTGCTGCTAGCTCTCTTCTTCCTCAGGCCAACACCAAACATCCCCTCAGCATAACTTCATCTTTTATTCTTCCTCTGTTTACTCTTCTCCATCTCAAATCAGCCAAAGGGGAACACGCTACTGAGAGCTCGCTCAGCAAGCTGCCCCCAACAAGAAGCTCCTCCAGCTGGCCCCAACAGGAACTCTCTTCCAAACGATCAGCTTCTTATTGCATCTTCTCTCTTCTACTGCTTCTCTCCAACTGGTTCAGTTCCTGCTTCCTCTCATTTTATTGCAATCTCGGTAACAACACACAGGATCTCCTTGAGGGGGTTCCCAGCCTCATTTAATCCAGTTTCACAAGATTTTCCTTCAGACCAAGATGATGTGGTGGGGACTGCCTCTGGGGCCTTGTGGAACAAAACATGTTGCTAGGTTGTGACTCATCCACATGTCAATCCCAACTCAGGCCCCACAACCCAGGCCCTAGCATTTCAGTGGCCAAGAAGGCAAATGATATCCTGGGTTGCATTAAGAAGAGTATGACCAGCAAGTTGAGGCCACATCTGGAGTACTGTGTCTAGTTCTGGGCTCTCCAGTTCAAGAGAGACAAGGAACTACTGGAGAGAGCCCAGAGGAGGACTACAAAGATGATGAGGGAACTAGAGCACCTCACTTATGAGGAAAGGCTGAGAGAACTTGGGCTGTTTAGCTTGGAGAAGAGAAAATTGAGAGGGGATATTATCAATTCTTATAATTATCTAAAGGACAGGGGTCAAGAGATTTGGGCCAGATTCTTTTCAGTGGTGCCCAGTGACAAGACAAGGGACAAAAGGCACAAATTGGAACACAGGAAGTTCCATCTGAACATAAGGAAAAGCCTCTTTACTGTGAGGGTGACAGCACTGGAAAGGGCTGTCCAGAGAGGTTATGCAGTCCCCTTCTCTGGAGATATTAAAATCCTCCCTGGATGCAATTCTGTGCAACCTGCTCTAGGTGAACCAGATTTAGGAGGGGATTGGACTAGATGATCTCCAGAGGTTCCTTGTAAACCCTGTCATTCTGTGATTCTGTATTACAGAGATAGGACTAATACACTGCTAGACTAAGCACTGCTTCTTGGAGTAGAGTGAACCCTGATGTTGCTGAGCTATTGTTTTCCTATCTCTGCTTTTTATCTCAGGATTTTATCTTTTTTCATGTCATCATTTTTCCTCTTGAATGCTTGAACTCTTGACTGTTATGATCTCAATAACTTCATTTGATCTAGGTTTTCACTTCTTGTATCTAGCATGGCTTTAACTGCATAATTTTCACAGGTCAGGAGTAATTTTGCCAACACAACTGAGTTAAGTCCATATAGACATGCTGCACCAAAACCAGCCTTTGAATCACAGGCAGCTGAGTCTCTGGGACATTGACTCCTGATGGTAATAAGGACCTATAGGGCCAACTGCAGCATCTTGATACCAATATCAAAATTTTCCTTAAGGTCTGATATCTAGTGGAAGCTCCACTAGTTTCCCAGCAAACTCTTTCAGTGCTTTATTACCTTTCCTGATAAAAGATTTTTACAGCTGTCTTGCCTAACTATTCCCTGCTTCAGTTTAAACCCATTACTACTTGATCTCTTTGCCTGGAAAACAGATGATTCTCTCACTTGCTGCAGTGAGAGGTTTCCAAAGGAGCATGATAAATCTAACTCCTCAAAGAAATTTCTTGACATAGAAGGCCCATTTCTATAAGCACATTTTTCCAGGTACTTATCAAAAAGGAATTTCTTTTTAGAAGCTGGGCCAAAATTACGAAGCATTCAACATTGATTATAGTTTATTATGAAAGCTGCAGAATGGCTCATGTTCATCTGGCAACTGTCCCCTTCAGCCAGGAGCTCCATTTCCCACCTGCATTGTCATCTGAGAACAACTTGGGCATTGGGAAGGAAATATGGATGAAGACTCTTCTGAGCTATGAAGCAACACAATGAGCATCTCTAATCCAAGTTTCAGTGGACTTTATGATAGAAGAACTCAGTCTGTATCCAGGTAAGGGAAGTTGGCTTGACCTAAATATATTTAACCTTTCCCTAGAATAACCTGACATGTGGTGAGAGGATGCTGAATCTACCACTGAATGTAGACGGCTATTCCAGATTTTTGCCCAAGTCTTTAGTGTCAGGAAATGAGGAAAGCTTTGATTCCAATGAAACTGCACGAGCCTGAGCATGGAGTGCTTTGTGTGCTTTTGAATGTAGAGATCTGAGATGACCCTCACTAGTCGATCTAAGTATTGTGAGATTGCCAAGGTTAAGTGGGCCTACGCCCTGTGTCAAAACTGCCTCCATAAATTAAAAAAGATGGATCATTGTCATAAGAGGCTCTTTTCTTAAGGTAAGACTCTTCAGAAGGAGTAGGCAAGGAAGGAGAGGTGGTGGGATAGCCCTATATGTTAGGAAGTGTTTTGATTGTCTAGAGCTTAATGATGGTGACAATAGAGTTGAGTGTCTATGAGTAAGAATCAGGGGGAAGTCCAACAAGGCAGGTAACATGGTGGAAGTGTGTTATAGACCACTCAACCAGGATCAAGAAGCAGATGAAATATTCTATAAGCGGCTAGGAGAAGTCTCACAATTGCCAGTCCTTGTTCTTGTGGGGGACTTCCACCTTTATTTAATTTAAAAGGAATTTGTTGCTGGAAATAGAATATAGCAGGGAGGAAACAATCCAGACGACTATACCAAGAAGTGGGAAAAGTATGGTCGTAACATTAGTAATAATGGTGTATAATTGCTACTTCTTTGTATATTGATGTGGAGTTGCTGCATGCTGACAGCTGAGTCCCAGGAACACTGGAAGTGGTAAATGGTATTCATAACTCTGTCAGGAGAGATAAGAGTTTGAATGACCATAGTATAAAATCTTCTTGTTTGATTAAAGAAAGAATGAACAGTTGATTCTCAAAATATCCTTAGGGGTTATTCTACTAAGATGTACAAGCTGATTTGTCCCCTGGAAGTTGGCTGACTTGATACTGAAGTTTCCCCTTTAGACTGGTTGCTGTACAAGAAGGGACCTTTGATCTGATGGATCCAGGTTTAGCGCTGATGCTTGGAAGTCTGCTCAGCACTCTTGAACAGTGCTCCCTAAAAATGTCTTTCTGACATTCAGTGGCCCCTATGGTCTCCTGCTCTTGTCAGTTACTGTACATAGAGTCATGTTCACTGCTGTGGTGACTTCCTCTCCCTCTTGCTCTCTCAGAGTTGCTTCTCAATTTCCTGTGGAACTGCTCTGCCCCTCCAGCCTTCTTTCCTTCAGAGACTTGATTTAGCTGCTGATGCAGACAACTGGTTTCTCAGCAGGCAGCCTTCTTTTATCAGCCATTTCCTTCACTAAAATCTGTTCCTGGTGTTCCAGGAACTTTTAGAGCTGTTCTTCAGGAGCTGCTGCCTGACTAGACCAGGCAAAGCTGTCACTTGGTTTCAAACAAAATCTGCTTCAAAGCACCCTCTTCTGGCTGAGTGTCCCTTCTTTGTTCTTCCCAGGAAGATGAGAAAACCAATAACCAGCCAGCAGATGTATTGCAATATAATCATGCTCATAATCATTAATCATTTGTGATTAATGGAAAATCTATGCTATTGGCAAAAGATAGCTGGTTAATTGGAACTATTAGAGATTTAATCTCTGATAGGTACTTCAGGTTACTACAGTAATTTCCATGTTCTGCTCTGTTCAGTGGGAGGTGTCTCAAAATGAAGCTGTGTATCTTGCTCCTACAGATATGAATTGCACAAGCCAGATAAATGTTCCCAGTAATATCTGGTACAAGCTACAGCAGAGAAACCAGTATAAAAAGGATCCAGCCACAGAAAGCAAGCCACTTCTCTGCTTTCTGAATTTTCCTGAGGGTAAGTCAAATGTTTGTATTATTATTTAACCAAAATTAGCAGAAGTATTTTATAAGAAAGTTTGTTTCAGTTCACTTATGTGTTTTGTTATCTCATAAAAAAAAAAGATTAAAACAGTTGATATACTTACATGATAGACACATAATTTAGATTTACCTTATAATGAATTTTATTTAGAAATGGATTTGCCCTCAGTTTTCTGGCTGGTGTTTTTATGAATTATTCAAAGAAACAGAAAATATTTACTGTGCAAGGGTTTTTTTCAGAGCTTAATATGTTTATGTACTTTCTTGCTTCAACAAGTTTGGTAAGAATAATGTCTATATCAATTCTAGCATTTCCATACTTTAATACTGAAATTCCTAAATTTTACACTTACAGCTGTAACTAGTGTAGGTGTTAACTATTGTGAGTGCTAGTTCTGGAATAAGTTCAGTGTTATTGTTGCTATTTTAACAGCCCATTTTCAGTCAGGATGGGTTTTCTGTTTTGATAAAAGAATGAAAATAATTTTCAAAAGGTGAGTGAATGAATCCTATGTCTTAGTAAACAAATCTCACACAACTGCTACTTCATGGTATGTTTATGTTGGAAAGTCTGTTAAGCTTTTTAAAGCAGAAATTGTAATGACTTTTCAAAGCTTTGTTAGTAGGCAAGGTACAGTACTTTTATAATGCTTCACTTATATGAACAGTACTGTAAACAATCTGTTGCCAAATATAATTTAAAAAAAATCACAAATATGTTACTAACACAGTTGCCTTTGAAAAAGCAAGGAGTTAAGCTCTATAGACTGCTGCTTCTGCAACATAAGGAGCAAGTTTCCAGCTCTTTCATCTTCCTTTGATACTGGAATATTAAGGACTAAGTTTTGACATACTCAGGTAGTTATCCCAACTCTCTGCATTTGGATCTAGTGCTTTTTCAGCATCATACTGAAGTTTTCCTTCACAGAGCTTAGACTTAAGCTCGTAACATACAGTTAGTGTAAGCTATAAGATGAGAGAGATTTATGGCAGATGTCTCCTTATCTTTGTCCTCCCTGAATAATATTAATCTAAATTTATAGTATGCTGAGGACACAAAAATTTGTTGCACAGGTGATACTTTAGACAAATGTAATAAAACATAAGTTCTAAATAAATCTGCAAAAACTCAAAGAAAACTCGTTATTATTTCTAGAGATTATGGCCTTTGTCTTAATGCTTCAGGCTACAGGACCTTCTTCCTTTTGATTGTGAGACGTGAAGGTGTCTTAGTGTCTTTGCTTTGTGCCTCATAACACCCTCTTTATTAGATCTAAGTATCATGGATGTGTGGATGCTTTTATTTTAGTTTGCACAAAGTAACACCACAAGCTCTAAGGCACTAGTGAACCAGTCCTCCTCTATTTGCTGTCTAGGACTGCAACCTCCACCTCAGTTTTTATTGAGGTAATTTGGCAGTTGTCTGCTGACTTTGGGAAATGCAAACAGAATCACATTGTTCTTGTAATTCCCTGAGGTCTTTGTATTTTCAGGGAGCATTCCTCATTAATTAGAGCATCATATATTGCATGTATTCGCACACACAACCCCCCCACTTTACTTAAAACTGCCGCCAATGCATGGCAACTTCCAAATAGGAGGAAAGTAATTTAAAATATCATTAAAGTTAGGCAGGGAGTATCTATCTTTTCAGCACAACTATTTTGCACTGTTTTGGTGCTGACTGGTAGCCCAGCATGCATAAGGCCTCTTGAAGACGTACTTTTTCAAGACAGGGAAGGCTAAATACCACAACTGGCAAGTACAATGATAGGCAAATACAAATTTCTTACTCCTGAATCATTCTTGCACTTGTAAGAAGAGTTGGTGAGGGCAAGTAATTGGCTATCTCCATTCCTGGACAAAGCTGTATCTCAAAACTGGAGAAAGCACAGGTCCTTGCAACTTTTTGTCAATCACCAGCCTTCCATTTCTACGGCTGCAATAGCACTGGCAATGAAGGACTCATTAGTGTCTCCAGTAACAGTATCAAGTGTAGTTAAATACAAAATAGAATATGCAAATAGAATATGAAATGAGAAAGAACCTCATTTCAGACAGTTTCCAAATCTAGTTTACAAAACTGATTTTCCTTTAAATCATTTTACTTTCTGTTGACTTGATGAAGTATCTGCTTGTTTAAACAAAATAGCTCTAAAAAGTAGGAGAACAGTTAGTATAACTGCTGATATAGCTCACTGGGGGAAAATAAGTTTGTGGAACAGAACCAAACACTTGGAGGGAAAAGGCTCTCAACAGAGGAGGAATATTCTGAATATTTTTTATATCTATTTAATTACTCAATCTAATGATATTAAACTCTATTTGTTATTCAGCTTAGAGTTCTCCACTGATACTTAGGGCCTGTTTGGAGACTTCACTGCAGAGACTCAGTTGATACAGATGTATCTTATCTCAGTCATATGAGCTAGTCTTGCCTCAGCGAGTGTTTTGCATATCATGTTTGTTTATGTAGAACACACATACATGTATTTTGCATGCTGTAGGCATTCAGCATCTGATGGCACAGTGCTCTGGAAGACTACAAAAATATGCTTTGGAGGGATTCACCTTCCCTTGATACATCATTCTTCCAACTATGCATATACCCTGCTGCAGTCCCAGACGTGTCAGACTTCTCTGGAGCAAGCGAGCCATTCCAAATGTATGTGGCTACCAAATAGTTTAAAGTCAGCTTGGAAAACTGGACACCTGGCTGGACAGAAGGATCTTTCAGGAAGAAAATGTCTCTTCTGCATAAGGCAATGCTCAGTAGAAAAGTCACAAGAATGTGGAGATGGCAAATTACTGGGATAGATTGATAATGACTCTTGTGAGCTACAAGAGAAAAATGTCATTTATGTGAGGAAAAAGTGAGACCTATGTTGCTAATCAAAGCTGATTTGAATGAGTAAGATTAAGTACAGTAACAGTTAGTGAAAGACAGTTAACTAAGTGGAAATTAGTGCAGAGAATGAAGTGGTGTTTTAGAGCAGATCTATATCATGACAAGGTTCAGTGAAACCAAGTCAAGGGAGATCAGTTCTCAGAAAGATTAGAGCTAGATGGAAGTGTTTCAGTTTTACCCAGAGAGACAGAAATGGAAATGGTAGATAGGTCAAGGATTGTGGAAAAGAGGTGTTCACTGCAGTATGCCAGAGAAACTTTCACCACTTTCTCTGATGTGCTGTTCAGGAGGTTGAGACACCATGCGTCTACCAAATGTTGCTCATATGAACTGAACAGTGAATTGATTTCCAAATGTGTGCAGGTCATCTGCACCTCCCTTTTCTTTCTCAGGAGAATATGGAGGCATGAGTCCCTATAGAATTTTTCAACTGTGATTGAAGTAGACCTTAGCTGATGAATGAAGAGAGTTGCTGGCAAATAAAAATCTGTTTAGGTCCTGAAGTGGATTCAGGCCTCTAATAATAGCAACATGTGAAACTCAGCTCATTATTCCCACCTGTCAACCTAGTTTGCTCCCTGGTAATGTCAGAAATAAGTTCTAGGAACAAGCCTCCTGCTCTAAAGGATGAACAAACACAAATGCTTTGCTATGTTAATGCTGTGAATTTCGTCGTCTTATGTTTTGCTCCATATCTTTCTTCCCCGAGGGTCTACCCTGCCCCAGGTTACTCCTGAACTCTCTTCTGGGACAACTCATTCATTCTTTCCAGGACAAAACTCCTGATTTTTGTTTTGCTGAAAAGTACCTTCTAAAAAGTCTATTAACCTGACCTAAGATATCCTTAAAAGTAAAGAAGTAAATGGGCTTCTTGCACTTGTACGTGATGCTTTTTCTCCAGCTCTAACGGAAATGAGCAGCTTCTCATGCACATTGTTTCCAGGAACTCCTGGCTGACCACTCACTTCCTGTAAAAAGCATGGCATCAGCCATCTTGTGATGTTAATGCTGCTTTTTCAGTCTAAACCTCATCTTTTCCATCGTTTGTGAGTATCCCTGGAAAATATCTACACTGAAATTCTCACGCTTTTCTAACACTAAGTTTTGTGATTATTTTTAAGAGTTTAAGAATAAGCCTCTGGATGTTATTAAACCTTCTAAAAGAAGAAACTTTACATATCAATACAAATCTGATGATATTTCTGAAAGTTCGAAAACAAGGTTGTTCTGAATTTCAGACTTGACAAAAATGTGGGTCTTGATAAGGTCTGTCAATGTTTGTTTTGTCTGGAAATATTTGGCATTGAAATAAAAATTCCTTGCAGTAAGTGTGACTATGGTGCTCGCCATGCCTGTTTATTTCTTGCCTATTTTTCATTACTCCTCTTGTGCTCACTATCTGCAAGACAAATTGTAATCAATTCCTAACTTGATTTCTCTTGAAAACTTATCTGCCCTCTGTAATACCATAGGACTGCTTCTTCCTCATAGACAATAGTAGATCCCACCACTTTGTGATCTGCAGTGAAGGACAGCATTTAAACCAAGGGCTTATTACTGGTGAGTAGAATGCATACAGCTGCATTGTATAACTGGATTGCATGCCTGCTGTCTCCTTAGATATCACTAGATTAGGTCAGTTTAATGTCCATGGAAAATTAGCCAGTTTCTTTAATAAAGTGGTTTGCTGGAAAGTGCCTGAGCCACACCACAAGGTGTGAATTATGAAAATATCAGTGGGGCATAGGATCTGTCCTACTGCAGTTACTTGAGTATAATGTATGTTCTTTTATTTACCTTTCCAGCCAATTTCTTAAGTTCCCCTTCAGGTTATCATTGCTGATGTCACTCACCTGTTTTTTCTCTTACTGCTAGACCTAGAGAAGCTCCCACTGAAGATACCTCCACTTCCATAGAAAACCAAAAAGGTGTTGTGCATCTAAGCAGCCGATAGGCTGTACGTGTAATTCAAAGTCAGGGTCTACCATATTTTCAAACCCAGGATCTATCCTTTCCTAAATTGAGATATAATTTTTCTGCACCTGACTATGAAGTACATTTAGCTTCCGATGTAGTCAACGTACATTGAGCTTCCTTAAAAAAAAAAAAAAGTAGCTAAGCAAAAAGAGGCTCCTGCCTGAGGCCCACCATGACAGAGTAATTCCCCCACCCTCATTAAACTAAGTCATAGAAGTAGTTTCAATGGAACATCAACTATTGCATTGGTTATGGAACAGAGAATCATCTCAAAGCTGCAAAACCATTGCTACACACACACAGACACTGTACAGAGCAGCTCACATGATACAGCTTAACACTACATGATACCATTATCTTTTAGTAGATATACATCAGTACCATGGCAATAGCATAACAGAGTATATTCTGAGATATTGTTTTTCTTTTTCGTTTAGAAATATGATGGACTATGTACATTTGATCTTCTTATCTACCTTCCTCTTGGTTTCCGTAACATCTGAAACATGTAAGTCACATTTAAAAAAATACTTTCTGATGAGATTTATTCTGTAGAAATGTGTAGACTGTTCCCAAATTGGTATTTTTTTATTAAACCCCAAATTAGCTAGTTTACCTCAAGCCACATATCACGGATTAAAAACTACCTTTGTGCTCTTTTCTCTCTATATTAAAATGCACCCAGTACTTTAATTTCTGTGACATAAAATTTAGATTCTACTTCTGCTCCTTGGCATTTCTGCAAGCAGAAAGAGAAGAGTCTTTCTGAAAGGATTTGAGAGTAGCTGGTGTTCCAGGCCCCAGCTGGGCAAAGTCTCCAAGAGTATTCTTAAATTGCACTGAACAGGGCAGCTGTATATGTACCCTGCTGTTCCAGGGACATAACCGGGTCATTTTGCTCATTCAAAATGCTTTTTAATGTCCTGGTTTTGGAGGTGTTAACCCACAAGTGCAATGTAACAATAACATTTCCCTAAACATCAAGGATATTCAAAACAGTCTTTCTGTTGGGTCAGCTCTGCTGAATCAGCTATATAACACTGACAGTGCTGACCAGTGATACAGCACTACACAGCACTCATGTAGTTCTAATCTCCAGCAGAGCTGCTTATTTGTCTGAAAAATATTGTAAGATATGATCTTTAAGTATTTCCCCATATTCTCAATTCTACAATATGAATGCTGCTTTAAACATATTTTATTTATTAAGAGGCCAAATTCTGCTAAAGAATTTGCCAAGGTAATTTTCATGGATGTCACTGAGTTTAGATGAGGCCTCTCCTTTACTGTGTCTTCCCTCTCCTCCTCTAATTTTCCCTTGAACAAGACTGTATTTCCAATATATTCATAGAATCATAGAATCGTCAGGGTTGGAAGGGACCTTAAAGATCATCTAGTTCCAACACCCATGCCATGGGCAGGGACACCTCCCACTACATCAGATTGCTCAGAGCCCCATCCAGCCTGGCCTTAAAAATTTCCAGGGATGGGTCTTCCACCACCTCTCTGGGCAACCTGTTCCAGTGTCTCACCAGCCTCATGGTGAAGAACTTCTTCCTAATGTCTAATCTGAATCTACCCACCTCCAGTTTTGACCCATTCCCCCTAGTCGTACCACTACCCAACATTCTAAAAAGTCCCCCACCAGCTTTCTTGTAGGCCTCCTTAAGATACTGGAAGGCCTTCATATTCCTCTTTCAGTGTGGCAATGCCACCTTTCCTGACACCCCTAATATACCCCACCATCTTTGCAAGGCTCATGGGTGGGAATGCTGTTAAAATGACAGGGTTGGGGGTACCCTCATGCCTGATGCCTTAAATGCCTAAATCAGTAATCAAGACAGCATGCAATGTCAGTGGCAATGAACTGCTCCTTTAAAAACAACTAGAGCAGAAGCCAAGAGTTCACCATGTAGAGATACTCACCATCTGATCTGTGCATTTATGTGTCTAAAGCCAGGTGGTGGCAATACTCCAATAAAGTGTCATTTTTGATAGATATTCTCTATTTTGGTTAGCTATTTGATTACATACTCTCATTTTCATGCTCACTTATCTACCGTAGCTCCTCTTCCAATCTCCAGGTTTGTCCCGTCTTCACCCTTGCTTAGTTTCTCATCTTTTCTTCTCCAAAATGAAATTTAACTTTCAGATTAACATTTCTGTTTTCAGCATCCAATTCACTATTCAGGTGGCTGGGCACTTAAATATCTGTCGAAATTGCATGATTCAAGTTTATTTCCTCTGAAGCCCCAGACCCCTGAGGCCCCAGAGAAAGTCAGGACAAAGGAGGAGTTTGCCTTGGTTGACGAAGACTGGGTTAGGAACCAATTAAGTGATCTGGATGTACATAAATCCATGGGTCCTGATGGGATGCACCCGCGAGTGCTGAGGGAGATGGCGGAAGTCATTGCTAGGCCACTCTCCATCACCTTTAGTAAATCATGGAGAACAGGAGAGGTGCCTGGGGATT
>VYZX01032786.1:3543-15062 GCA_013401335.1 Brachypteracias leptosomus | reverse complement strand
TAAATATGAGAAGAAACTTCTTCACAGTGAGGGTGACATAGCACCGGAACAGGCTGCCCAGGGAGGTTGTGGAGTCTCCTTCTCTAGAGAGGTTTAAAGACCGCCTGGATGCGTTCCTGTGCAATTTGGTCTAGGTAATCCTGCTCCGGTGGGGGGATTGGACTAGATGATCTTTTGAGGTCCCTTCCAATCCCTAACATTCCATAATTCTGTGATTCCGTGATTATTTGGACCAGTTATAGTATTCCAAAGTAGAAATACACTCAAAGAAAAATAAAATAAAAAATTTTGTGTCTTACTCCAAACTTGTTCCTCTTATGTGTGAGCATGTGGGGTTTGTTTTCCTAAGCTTCTTATTTGTCTATTCCTTTTTAGCATTTCTTTACCTTCCCATCAGATTCTTACTTTCAGTTGGTTACATTTCCTTCTTTTTTTTCCCCTACATTTTTGTGAACTTCAGAGAGAAGGTCATCTGTATTTTTAAAAAATGATCTTATCTCCTATTTTTTTCTTCCATGAAAAAAACCCCAAACAACCAGAAATATATTGATTTCCTTTTTCTGTACTAAAAAAGTGAACAAGTGCTCTTCTCTGTTGTATAAATAAATATTTGTTACACTGAAGTAAGGAAACCTAACTTCATAGTACAACATTAAAGGCGGTACTTTGTGTTTAAATTTCTGTTTTGAATATTTGCAAACAAATAGTTCCATAACTTAAGATAAACAAACTTTTTCTTGAAATAAAATCTAGTGAGGATAAGTTTGCTAAATATCATCTCTGGAAACCCAAGGAAGTAGAGGGACATCACTGGCCTACTATATCTACCTACTAGACTATTCTATCCAGGAATGCCAAGTACTCCTTTGTCTCAGTGGGGCTAAGGTTTAATTTATCTGAGATTTTTCTCTTCTCTGAATTCATTTGCAGTTGATGGAATGGAAGGTGAGGCTTTAGTTATAAATTGTCCTCAACGAAAGTCTTCTGTGAAAGTCACCTGGTATCACACAGATACTAACAAAACAATTCCTGTAGAAGATGAAGGAGCAAGAATATTTTCTTTAGAACGGTACCTTTGGTTTCTGCCAACTTCTAGAGGGGATTCTGGAAACTACTCTTGTGTGATACATTTGTAAGTACAACATTGAAAAGTGAAAGGCTTAAGACTGTAATGAAACATACGTATTATAATAATACACTTGAATTGTTATCTGGAAATGATGCCATTTATTCATTGTATACACCAATTCATGTAACTTTTCATCCTACAATTGCTACTTTTATGTCAGGCCATTAAAATCAATCTGAATGACAATAATCATCTATATGTTTCTAAAACAAGACTCACATTTGTTAAAAATATTTAATATATTCTGTATAAGAATATTATCATTGACATACCTTTGTTCTATTTTTAAAGTTCAAATAATCGCACAAAGTTGTTCAACATGAGTGTGCAGGTGCATCCATACAAGCAAGGAGTATGTTTCCCAAGTCAGATTCGTTACCCAAATGACACTGGAAGAGGAAAAATTGTTTGTCCTACAATTGACAACTATAAGAATGCTGTTATCATCCAGTGGTACAAGGTAAATAAACTCTCGATAGTGCCAGTTGTAGATCAGATTCCTGTCAGAAGCTATTTGCAGCCAAATAAAGAAAGTTTACTTTTCCAGAACTGCAAACCTCTTCATGGACTGAGATACTACAAGGGAGACAAGTTTATTTTTATTAGCCACCCAAGAAAGGAGGATGATGGTTATTATACTTGTCAATTTATCTATACTCATAAAGGAAATGTATTTAATGTAACAGCGACAAGGATTTTCATAAGTACTGGTAAGACTGTCATTTTGTAGCTTGCTAAGACACAAAAGACTGATGTCTACTTAAAGCAAAGGAAGTTCCTTTTGTACATTAAAAAGAAAAGTAATTTCTGTTGGTTTATTTTCTTAAAGTAATTTCAGATCAGCTTTTTTAGGTGAATTTTGCAGATGGGGATCCAAATGGAGAAAGATGGAGGTAAATTCAGACCTGGTCACATTTAGCTTTTTTTTAAAAGTCTCTGATGACTCTGGTTACACACTGTGATTGGTAGAGCTGTTTGGTAGCACTTAGTTCTGAAATGTGACATCTCCTCAGTGGGATGTCACAAAGCTGTGTTTTCTATTTGTTTGAGGGGAGAAGAATTTGTAGCTAGTGAGGATCATCTGATACTCAATGGATCACTGAAGTGTTGATGGCCTACAACTCAATAACTTCTGGTCCATCTTGATTATCTAGCATTTATTTGATAGTGGGGCTGAAAAAAGTTTTAGATTGGTCTTGAATGAGACAAAATGAGTGATATAGAGAGAGATTGAAAATGGTGGAACTCACTGATTGCTGTGTCTTTGTTATTTTGAATGTGGCCAACATGGCCAGGGCGTGTGGACTTTGGAGTGTCTCTAGGATGCAGTCTCCTCGGGGAGGCTTTGTATTTGGATGGTGATCAGTAGAAGAACACACAGCAATCAGTAGTTCCAGATTGCATCAACTTGCAAAACTTCAAAATGTGTCATCAGTTCTGCAATTAGAGCAGTAGAAAAATACTCAGAAGACTTTTGGAAGGGATTGGGAGGGGGTGTTTTGGTTTAGGTTGGGGGTTTGATTGGTTGGTTTGTTTTGGGGTTTGGTTGTTTTTTTTTTTCAAAAACAAATGATGTTCATTTGCAGACTGACATCAGGCCTTTTTGCTGTGGGGAGGCCTCCAGCTTGTGGGCAGAATGCAGATTTGGAGCATGGGAGCCTTGATTCCAATGTTTGCTGCTGATTTTTCTGAGTTGGACAGAAGACTTATTTGAGCTGAGACCTAATACAATAGCTTAGGAAGTGTTGTGCCCTTCCTCCCACTCTTCCCTGTAATACCCTGGTGGTCTACATGACATTTCTCTGCCTAACAATTTTTGTTTGAATGTACTTTCATCAAAACTTCTCTGACTGGTCAAGAATATTGTTGTGCCTGGGTTATAATGAAAATTTCTGGGTTTTACTTTGCACAAAGGCATCCAAATTTACAAAAGCCTTTGTTACATCCAGGGAGATTACTTCATTTCAAAGTTAATCTGACATTAGAATTCATTGCAGAAAGAAGGGATTGCAACATGTGAATTCTAAGCTGGTTCCGTCATGTCTGCTCCAGTTTTTACTAAATTCAAACTACTGAATGACAAATTCTTTTGAGTTTTTATCAGCCCTTAAAATTAGTATACTGATTAGTGGAGCTGTTATACTTTGATAATACTGGTTTATGACGTACATTCCTGTTGCCTTGCAGATCCACACTGATTCAGAGTGCCTTCTGCCTCTGAATGCTGGCAGCTACAAACTTAGCATAGTCAGCTAGTTAGGAAGTTACTGACTTTCTTCTGACTTCTTTTTCACCATCTCCAGCTAATGAAAATTAGAAACAGTTAAGATGGGTAAAGATAATTGATTTTCTGTCAGTCTGGGAAGCTGGAGGTTTAATGAGTTCCTGCAGATTTTTTAGAGAAATATTGTTATGGTTTTCACAAAGGTGCCTTAAGATGGAAAAGCTTAATGAGGGAAAGGATAGCAAACTATGTGTTTGCAGTGGGAAATAAGACAGCATAAAGGGCAAGAAAAGTAGAAAAATGCATCAAGGGAAAAAAAATCTGAAAGATCTGAGTGCCTAATTCAAGCCAAGTGGCTGGATGTAGCTTGAACCTGTCTATAACAATTATTAGTGGGAATGCAAAATAACTATGTTAAAAGAAGGAGTATTCCTTCTAGAAGGTAATGATAAGGGATGCACAATGTCATGGCAGACTGATGTAGTGGGAAGCAGTTGTGTGCAGCAGTGATGTGTAGACAGCATAGAGAGAGTCTTGGGAGCCAGATGTGCTTGGCTGTCAGGCTGCAGAGGTGGGAGAAGCAGAGGGGAACATGGGCAGGCAGCTGTGGGCTAGAGGGCCCTCAGTTCAGATGCTGCAGAAAAATATGTATTACCTATTTCATATCATGGATATGAATAATTTCTCAAATGTTGGAAAGAAGCTCTTTATCTCTCTCTAAAAAGAAAAAGGCAACTGAGAAAACACACAATTGTGTAACTGTATTTTTTTTTTCCCACTCAGCAGCTAAAACAGTATTTAAGAAACTAAAACTTATCCTTGCTCTTTATGTACAAAGATAAAAATGAAATAAATTGAGAGAAAATACTTAAACTGTTGACACGTACACACTCCCCAGAAATATAATCCCAACAGACATGTGAAACACTGTTGTGTTAGTTTGAAATTGTGCTTTGGGATCTTAAAATATTAACTGTACAGATTACAATCACTATCTTACAATATGCATTTTCACAACTTTCTAATATGTGCTTTCTTTCCCTAATTTCTAAAGTAAAACACTCGCCTCTACGTCCTCAAATTTTATTTCCAAAGAATAAAGAAGTCAAAGATGTCGAGCTTGGTAAGTACAGACTAAATTATTTTTAAATTAACATTTTCTGATGGCCTGGTGAATATTTAATGATGGAATTTTTTGTTACAGTTTTGTACCATAATGATTACCAGATTAATTCACCTCAGGCACAGTGATGTGAAATTAGATATAACTGATGGGTTATTTAGACATTAAGCAGCAATTTAAGGGGATTTTAAAAAAGCATTTTACCCTCACTGGGATAGACTAGAAATACTAACATGACTAATTATTACATCTCAGCTAAGGTGGTGACAGCTTTCATCCGTTTCAAACAGAGCATTAGTTAAATCCCTTGAAACTGCTTGATGGTACCTCTAAGGGAGAAACATGGGCTATTCTTACAACTAGAGATGTTCCTTGTTACTTGCAGTCCCTGTGTGGAGGCAGTGGTTGTATCTCGGTTTATGAATGAAGGAGAACAAGGGACTGTTCACTGGCCCCAAAGTTGAGGAGCACTGTCTGGCTCATGTCCATGTTGTCTAGCATTGAGCAGCCCAGGATGGTTGGAAGATACTGGGAGGGTTGAAAGATAGGACCAAGGAGTGAACTTAGAAACAGCAGGTTGGAAAGCCTGTGATGCAGATCTTGCTCCCTGGCTCCCTTTCATTTTTGACTAGAAATGTTCTCAGTGATTCAGATTCACCCTGCATAACTTGCAACATCAGAGCAAGGTGTTTGTGGGAGGAGTGAGAGCTGTCTGGGATTTTTGTATAGTCAATGGATAAAAGTGGACCTCTTCAGAAAGTGACTAAGCACATCTGAAACATAGATAGCCCAGGATGCCTGTCTCCTAGGGCAGTTAGGGTGAATCTGGGACACTGGGAGAAGGGTTCTTAATTACTACTCCACTGTTCTGTCTTACAGCAAGGCTGCTCTGGTAGCAGGTACTTCAGGGGCACAGGGCCCTGTCTGAGGTGACATCTACTGTGGCTCAGAGACTTGCTGTCTTGCATTCACATTCTTTTTTCCTCTTTCCCCCAGTTGTTTTGTCATTCAACTAGATGATCTGTGCTCCAGGACCATCTTTCTCTAATAATAGTCTCTAGTGCTCTGTGGGATCTGCCCACCCCTCTGGCACAATAAGTAATCTGGTACTGCTTGCATGGAGCAAATTTGCTTTACACTTAAAAACCATTTGCTGTACTGGTCCTATGGTCTCCTATTTGCAAAAATGAAGGAATTTTCCATGCCTCCTAGTACCAGTTCAGGATGTAAGTCATAAGATTAACAAATCTTATCTAAGCCCTGCTTAGATGCAGATTTACATGGAAATAATTGAAAATGTTTTAATTATACCTTCTTCCAGAGCAATGGTGACTCTTACTTCAGAATAAATATCTCCTAATGACAAATACTTAACAAGTAATTTCCTGTTTAAGTTTTGCTTGGAGCGGTTTACTTCATTTTTTTACATCTTGAATGAAATCCAAGATAAGGTTCTGCACACAAGACTTGTGCAAAATGATATATACTGAAATTTAATTATGTTATTTCCATGTATATTTGTTTGTAAACCAACATTTGCTTACCCTGTTCCTCAATAATTAAGCATTGCAAATAAAGTCTACATTGCCTTCATCGTAACAAATATAAATTATTCCTTTTGTAATCCTTGGCATTGTATTAGATAATTTGTTAAAAATTTCATTTTACTGTTTCTTTTTGAGTCTCTTCTATGCATCATTTTGTCAGTTGTAGTTCAGAAAAACACATCAAAATTGCTAAGACAAAACTCATAGGTGGTATGAAGATTTGTAGGAAAACATGTTCTGAGGAAAATAAAATTATATTTATCTTTCATCAATAAATGTTTACATCTCTCTGTATCTTGATTAGGTGCTCCTATGTCTCTAACATGTAAGGCCCTCCTGGGAATTAAGAAACAGCCAATAGCTGTTGTCACATGGGATGTGGATAACATCCCCGTGAAAGATTTAAATTTGTCAAGATTTCAGGAAAAATCTGATTTGTAAGTACACATAACACAGAATGGTCTTTTTTTATCTATGCAAACTGTGCCTAGCCATTAAACCCAACAGTATGATTACTTTCTCTCTCTACTAGTTTTGAAGGACATGAGGAACAATATTACAGAGAAAGTACTTTGTATATTACTGAAATAAAAAAGGAGGATCTACAGGCAAATTTCACATGTGTAGCAGTGAACGAAATGTACAACACAAAAGCCACATTGACACTACAACTCAGACCACAATGTGAAGGTAGGATTTTTTTTGTTGTGTTTTCTTACACTTTGCACTCAGTTTGAAATAGGTTGGTGATTTTATTTTATGATTTGTTTCTGTTAGTAAGAAAGTTTCTGTTAGTAGGAATTAAAACCAGCCTGCTTCCTCCCTATGTATTCCAGCCAGTGGCAAAATTCCCTTAGCTTCATTAGGTCATGAAAGTCCTTCATGGGGTAAATTCTTATGAGGGGAGGGACATTACTCAAATGGTATCAGCGAGAGATTAAATACACACAGCACAACTGTATCAGCCCTGTGATAAGAATATCCTGTTTCTAGGATATTTTTGCTTGCTGAAAACTTCCTCTTGCCTTGAAGGAGGGCAGTGCACTTGGATTTGAAACACACTAGTATAGTGCAGTTTGCTCTACAAAATGCTCTGTAGAGAATCCTCTGCAGACAAGAGCTGGGCATGGAACTGATCTCTTCTTTGGTCATCAGTGATACAGTGCATTGTCAGGAGCAGAGATTCATCTTCTTTTGAGAATCAGACTGTTGTTTCTAGTGTGGAAACACGGCAGAGAAGAGGCAAACTTTAAAAATAAAAGCTTCAGCTGCCAGTTTGCTTGCCTTCCCTCCCACACCACATTCATTGTAATGCCTTATTTTTTGGCTGAATGTTAAGTGGCATGACTAACTTCTGCGATGTCTGGCTTCATCCGCTCCCCATGAGTGCCACTGTGTTAACTGTTTGCCACACAGAGGTGTGAGTACCACTTCAAAGGCTTTTCCTTGGCTTTGTTTTGAAATTCATAGTTCTAATAGATCTGCCAGAGAAGGAAAATCCAGGGCAATAAATAGTGGGACTGGGCTGTTTTTTAGCTCCTATGGGAATTTTTTTGAAAAAAGGAATAGTCAGATCCCTAAGCACTGTTGCCAGCACCACTTAGTTAGATTCTTATGGCTGAAAAATGCTATTGTGTCTGTGAAGGCACAACAAGAAGCGGTGGTCAATGGTTTCCTCCCTTATCCCTTCACATATACTGAACCACTTAGGACTTTGAGAAGAAATCACAAGCCCTTTAACAGGGATTAGTTTTCTATAAAAGAATCATGGGAAGAGTAAAATCAAGTGTATTGTGATCACAGGGTGTGCACAAATCCATGGCATGCCATATTCTTGACTGTTCATAACTTCCTGCAGGGTCATGACTTCAAATAATAGGCATATTTCCTTACCATAGCCTAAAGTGAAAGGGATGTAAGTACAATAGAGGATGCTGTGTCATCCAGCAGGATTGCACTGAATCCCCCACAGAAGAAGGTGGCAGGAGATGTTTTGGTTGGATATTACTGAGAACGAGTGTAGTATCACACAGGAAGCTGGAAGCACATCAGCTCTGCACTGAAGCAACTGAGTGTGGGAGTGTACCTGCAATGAGAAGGAAGGAAACTGCTAGGTCTAGTTCAGGCAATACGAGTCCTTTATTGACCTTATATTACAAACTAGATGAAGGAAAGAGTGCATTTAGTATTCTGTATTCATCAAGTGATTCATTAAATCTCATTTCTTTTGTAGACAAATCTTATTTTGTTTTTTATCCATAGGTCTTCAGTAAATGTTCATGAAAGCTCACTGTGACCCTCCTTTGCTTCTGAGTGTTTTGTGTGGGTATCTGTCCCCTTCTCCTTGTTGCTGCTATTGTCAAGATGTCTGCTTCTGCTTCTCAGTTCTGTTGGTGTAAGCAATGCTCCAGAAATGGTTGTGCTCTGCTTTAGTTTTCTTCACTTACTCCTCGCACAGCTAAGCAATATTTATGCTTGCCTCTGAGTATAATAAAAATGCTGTAGGGTTTGCTTCTGCCTCTCATCTTGTAAATGTGTAATAAAAATGTGTACTCGCCTTCGTTTTTGTGGTTTTTTTGTTTCTTTATTTTTAATGGGAAAATACAGTTGTGTGGGTTTTTCTGTTCTGTTTTGTTTTGTTCTATTAAACGTGTAACTGTTTCTTAGTGTTTCCCACAGGACAACTTGTGTCTACTAGCTACTATCTTGTTAATGTTCTTTTTACACAAGTTCCTGCTCTGTATTTTTTTTTTTTTTTTTTCCAGGGCATTCAGTATGAATTACATTATCATTATTTGTAGCACAGATCTGTGATAGGAGGTGAGAGATGAATAGGTATTGTCCCAGTTATTACTCGAATTAGTCCATTTTGAGGACATTTCATGAACTAGATAAATAGTGTTTAGCAGCACAGGTAACAGATAAAAGGAGGAAGCAAAGGTGCTGTAAGCAATTAGAATCACAGAATCGTGGAATGTTTTGGGTTGGAAGGGGCCTCCAAAGGTCATCTAGTCCAATCCCCCTACAATAACCAGGGACTTCTCTAACTAGGTCAGATTGTCTGAAGCCCGTAAGCCTGACCTTGAATGCATTACAGCTCCGCTGTGTTAGTACCTGTTCAGTCTTACAGCAACAGTTTGTCTTGAAAAAACTGCTGAGTGAATGATTTGGCTCACCACATGGAAATTTTCTGTGGGAAAAAGGAATGAAATGTATTTTTCCGAATCATAATCAAATACTTTAAGTCCTAGTTCACTGGTAGCAATATCATTATAATTAACCCTAACAATTTGCTTTGGTAACAATTGTAATCCACACAAGAACAAAAAAATTACCAGAAAGGAGTGATGAGAATAAGAGGAGTTTCTTTCACAGTGAGAACTGTTTGGTTTTGTCTCTGTGAAAGACAAAAATACTCCCTTAATAAAGCTAAGAGCAGATATCAGTGACAAAGCTGCTTGACATTTCACAGGGAAAAAGGGATGTTTTTCAGTTTAGGATGTATGCTGTGCACACATGTATGTGTTCATGTATGTATGTGAAGATAAGTGCTGCACAGTGAAAAAAGTGTCTGTCTCAAGTGTTTGTCCCAAGTATCTTTTCACTTACCTTTTAATATAGGAAATAAATGTTGCTAAGAGAAGCTGATCAACTCTCTAAAAATGAACTACATGACCTAAGTACCACAGTTATCATGAGTAATGCAATGTAGTCAGCTCCTTTTGCTGTGATTTGGCAGTATCCAGACTATGCACACTGTCTTTTAGACTCAGAGAAATTAGGAAATTCTTTCATTGTTTTAACGTAAGAATTTAATGAGGATCTGGTTATGATTTTTGACAGTCTTTGCAGCTATGTTCTTGCTGTCATTAGGAGACGTTAATGTCCCTGAATCTTTCAGCTGCTGCTGCTGCAACATTCAGAGGTTGCTTCTCTTCCTGCTGAAGAAAGCCTTTCTCTGTTTTTTCTCCATCCACGCCCTGCCTGGACTTTGATTACCCCCAGTCAATATGGAATCCATCCTTCCACACTATTTCCCATCTTTTCTCTCTCCTCTTTGCCTGAAGCTATTTGATATCTTCTGACTCCTTCACCAACACATTCATAAACACGTTCTTCATGACTCATAATACCTTCTTGCAGAAAATATAGCCTGTCTCATTTCCTTGAGATATTTCAGTCCTATATCTCCCTTTTTAATTCCAGAGATGGTGATCATCCCAGATTTTACATTCATTCTCTGCCACAAGACATATCCTCTCATGTGCTCTGCAATCATCTGTGTAACCTATTGTGTGATGTGTTTCTGGTCACTCTAAGGCTAAGGAGTTTGCAACAACTTTTAATTCCCTTTTTCACCTTTCAGGACAAAGATGTAGCTAGTCGTGCTGGACACCTGGCAAGAGATAAAGACTCTGCCTGATAGACTATTCCCAGTTGCCCTTCACAGCTGTTTGGTGTCTCTCATGCTGGAAGATACCACCCCTCAAGAATGAGAAACTAATTGGTTACACTGTTCACAACAGTTTAGCCCATTGATAACTGCAGTGGATTAAAGCTCATAAAAATAGCTCTGCTGGCAGAAAGAGGGAAGCTGTTAACTCCTGAGACAGAGGCAATGACAAGTAATTGGAGAAACACTGAAAGTGTTAGCTCCTTCTACCAGCAGAGCTGGGTCAGGACAGGAACATCCCTTCAGCATCCCCTTTAACCTATCTGCTAGGGAATACACAAGCTGTCAGAATGCCTTCCAAGTCCTTCCCTTTTTATTAACATATAAGCTGCCACTAGCTTTTAGTTCCTCATCTTGATTCAGGGCTGGTTAAATAACTGGAGGTGGTTTTTTATGTGTCTGATCTACAAGCATCATCTTGTTTCTCCCTGAGCATTCCTCAAGGAAGTGCAAAATGCCCAGACCACTACAAATCCTTCTGGCATGAATCCTCTGCTCTGGAGAATGCCTGAAATTCCAGTAATTCAGAGTAGAGATAAAGTTCAGCCCAGAACATCAGCTCTGTTCCTCCTCAAAGATTTAATGTTGAACTTAAACTTTTGGCTCTTTGGTGGGTGGATGTGGACAGGAATTCCAGATCTCTGTGTTTACCGTCTGGAAGTGCATCCACCTTAGAAGCCAGAGAGGTTACAAAACTTGCTTTTCTTCTGGTGTTTGTCAGGAAATCCTTCAAATATTGCTTTCTTACTTGTTTCCTCTGGCCCCTCCAATATTGTTTCTTGTTATTTGATAGTTCTGTATTCCCACTGCTCTCGAATATAAATAAATAGNAAATGGCAAAGAAAGAAATAGGAAGAGTGTGAAAATCATGTCAAGTTTACCTCACATCCTACTAGAGGAAAGGGAAAATGTACTTGTAAACTTTTTATTTAAATACCTTCTCAGTGGCATTTCTCAGGCACTAATATTTTTAGAGTCCCTCCATAGGTACTACTCAATACACTGCCTTAATCAACACCTGGAGAAGTCAGGGAACCTGCAAA